>JANDJT010000228.1:26561852-26577423 GCA_024331685.1 Stegophilus panzeri
GACGAGTCAGAGCTGTTTTGGTAACACAAGGACGACCTACACAATATTAAACAGGCGGTTTTAATATTATGGCTGATTGGTGTATATGGTATGATATGTCAGTGGGATGAATTTCTTGTGATCCAATTTAAAATGTTTGACATAATTTAAAAAAAAAATAATAATAATAATAATAATAATACAATGGTATAGGAAAGCTCTAGTATAGTATAGTATAGTATAGTATAGTATAGTATAAAAGTACCATTTGTGACATTTTTACCAAAAGAAAATAATAAAATATGTTTCCTAATTATGTTTTCTGCTGTTTTGTCCTTCTCCAAATTATTACCCCCTTTTGTTTCCATGGTTACACACCACATTAAACATTGTACTGTATTCAAAGGCTCTCACACACAAGTCAACAAGACACAAAGGCTCAGTGTTTACTCTGCATCGCGGATAGGTGACGGACAAACACACAACACAAATGATTCTGTACACCAGTTTTACTGAAATACGGTTATGGGATTTTTCTGCTGCAACACTGTCTTAGTCTTGGTCTGGTTTCTGTAATGTGGAGACCCCGGGATGTAATAAGAATCATCATCTAAACCACATGCATATGTGATTATCATCACACGGTAAACCCATAATCATATTTCTAATACAATGGTAAGGGAAAAGAAAAACAGTAGACCGTGAAGCGTTTACACAAGCCAGACTTCCCAGTGCGCCGGCTAATAAGATCTAAAAGGACAGATGTGAGGAGCAGATATGGTATCAGGCGTTGCTGTCAGAGCTGGATAGAGAGGCTCGAAAACAGGAAGTAAACAAGTAAAAATTGGGAATAAATGGAGAACTATGCATTTTTTTAAGACAGGTTACTGATTAGAAATGCACAGGAGAGGTGTGTTACTTTGCTCTGTGATATTTACTCTGCCTTTATTTTTCTGGTTCATGAGCAAATCTTGGGGCTTGAGCACCTGCCATTTCTCCCTGATTCATCACTGTCCGTTTATTGTTCATTTCAATTATTAATAGAAGTGACATGACGAGCAAAATGCAAGAGACAAATGAACATCTGGCAAAGCAGTATAATCAGATAGCTTTCCTATCAGCCTAGATAGATTTAGTTTCCATTTTAACAGGCTAGCCAGCTAATGTTACACTAGCTAATGAATTGCCATAGATGCAGTTTTCTTGAATTAAGTATTAAAAACAGATCTTGTAACCTGTTCCTTCTACATAGTAAGGAACGTGACCTATGAACTGAATTGAGGTTTTGTTTCTTTTTTTTTTTTTTTTACACTTAGCTAGCTGTGATACTTTTGACACTTCAGCCAGGATCTTTCTCTTTGCTAACATCTAGCTATCATTTTACACAGACAGTGAGATCACACAGTGAGATGTCACGGATATAGGAAGACAGGAGGGCGCTAGGAGGAACGAATCTGGATGACAAGAGGCGAGACGGAAGGCTGAGAAAAAGGCTGCATGTAATCTCCACTGAACTTCCCATGATATACAAATATCGTGTGAATGCTGCTACTGTAAAGTAAGGATTAGTGCCAGTGTGAAAATAGGGACAGAATGTAAATAGAGCGTATAAATAGATCTACTGAACGTCTCATTGGGACAGTTGTGTTTCTGTTGGCAAAAACACACTGTCACTGTTTATAACTGTTTATATTCACTAGCTTTCATATTCAGTTACTGCGTTTCTCTTTGTGCCAGTGGGGGAAAAAAGGGGAACTCCCACACAACGCATTAAACTATAGACTGCTGGGTTGGGGTTAGATGTCTTTTTGTCTTTTTATTTGGGGTTTACACATACAATATGTACACTGATCACCACGAGACAAGAATGTCAAAGAGATAGGATTTACATTTACAGCATTTTGCATATGCCCTAATCCAGCTCGACTTACAGAAGTAGTGCTTCATAGCGCTATCAAAAACGTCAGATTGAGACAAAGAACAAGGACAGGTGCGCATCCATAATCTACTTTACAAAAATGCGTATGACATGTGCCTCCAAAATGTTTTATTATTATATATATTTTAAAAAATTTTTTAATCAATTTTTTAATTAATAATGGTATTAAATATCCATCCATCCATAGGAGTCTGAAGTCTATCCCAGAGAACTCGGGGCACAAGGTGGGGCACACCCTGGACAGGCTGCCAAACCATCGCAGGGTACAATCTCACACACACACAGTTTGGACTGGGGGAGGAAACCAGAGTACCTGGAGGAAACCCTGTAGCATGGGGAGAACATACAAACTCCACACACTTGGCTGTTACAGGATTGGAACCTCCAACACCGGAGGGGTTGCCACCGTTCAATTGTAATCAAAATAGTAAATAAAAGAATATTTTAAATTTTTTTCCTATTAAGACACTAGCACGTTTATTTATTTAAAGGCTAAAGGCTCTGGGTTAATGATCATAATGTGGGTAACCACATATGGGCGTTGGTCAGGTGTCTATAAACCTTTGGCCATATAGTTTATATAATGTATAATAATAATAATAATAATAATGATAATGATCGTAATGATCATAATAATTGTGATTTCTGGGGAGGAAAAAACCCAGCCTAAGTTGTCTACGTGAGCACTGACATGTTCCCGAGCGCAGATTGCATTATAGCCACTGATTGGCCTTTAGTGTTAATGTCCTTCTTCTGAATTATCTTCCCTGGAGCAATGGCATTTCAACATGACAGGGCTACATTACTGTTATTATCCTGTAGGACTAATCTCTCTGGCCTTATGTTCCTGTCCTCCTCATGTTCAACCCCTATATTACTGGGGACTAATATTCCTTTTTTGAAACATTATGTTTTAAAGGTCATTCTGAAATTAACAGTGATCTGAATTTTAGCTCCAGACGTCTCTTTTCATAGACGTCGTTACAGCTGCTAAAAGTTTGCGAAGAAGGGACAACATATTGAGTCTCATTTGTAAGTCGCTTTGGATAAAAGCGTCTGCTAAATGAATAAATGTAAATGTCAACAGAGGCTCATGACCATAGATCTTGGTGGGACAGGAGGACATTAATAATGATATAGCCTCAAACAAAATGAAGTTGACGTGACGCTATCACACTTGACCTATGCTAAAGTCTATTATATAGTGATATTTAGGGGTAATCCCGTAATGCACTTCTCGGTTTTGTTTGTGTGAGACAAACGCAGTAAGAGCTAATATCATTAACCAGGGTTGCCAGGTTTCAGCAAAAATTTCCAGCATAACTATGTCTCAAAAACCATACAAAGGACCTAGCCAAAAAAAGTCAGCCACTTTTCACCCCTCCCCGCCTCCCCCTCCAGTCTTTTTGTGTAGGGAAACAAGGTCACCATGGTGCACACTCATTTCTGACATATAGACATGATCCATTCCATAATTCCCTCTTCCCTCTCTCTTGCAATATTCACTTCTCAGTTCATCTTAATCTCCAACTAACTATCAAACGTGCCTTCATAGTTTGGCTGTAATGAAAGCCTGCAGCCAGAATAGCCGTTCTTTATTTGAATTCTTCCCCTAGCATTACGCCATTGCTTTTTTAAGCAGAACAACTGCCACATTTGAATAAAGGCAGGCTTCAATGATCTCATATAGAAATATCCAGGCCAACCACATCAATATTTGACATAGATCAGCGCGTTTCAGCCGGAGTGTGCTCCAGGCCACTCTGTAAGGGTGCTGCTTTACATCAGCGTCTCTGTTTGTCCTCGTTAATTTATCAACAGAGTAAGAAGAGGATTGTTCTCTATGGCTGTGTTTAGGTTCATTTTTAAACTGCGTTTTGTCACTTTAATATTTAATATAACCGAATAGAGACTTTCATTAGGTGTGTGCATGCTTACTGCAGTACACATAGCTAAAACCTGGCCTGAATCAGATAGCAGGATGCTCACAGTTACTGTCGTGTTGTTGTGGCTTTGATTTTTAAACATTGTGTTAAACATCTTCTGACCACAGCACTGGATGGACATTTTTGGGCCACCGAAGAGTTCAGCAGAGGCGGCTCACAAACAAAAGAGCACTAGATGGGCTACAGTAGGTAACTGGATACCGTCAAAGTGACCTACATGTTAACTGATAAAGTGTAGATACACAGAGTGCACTGTAAATATATATTAGAAAAAGAGATGTGTCTTTTGCATCCATGTTAATTATTTCATGTAAAATTATTTCATTAACACACATAAATATTAAACATAAATACTAAAATCATTCAATATTACGTGATACCAGCCCACTCTTCTCTGTTGTCTTATAAAGGAGTTTACAGCACAGAAATCATGTCTGAAGTCAGAACAAATGGTTTGAGGTTCAATATTATATATTGTATAATGGATTCACTCAAAGTGTCAACCTTCAAGATAATCTAGTTTAAGGAAATATTTTATAGAAGAAAATGTATAGAAAAAAAAGCTGCATTTATTTTTGTAAAAAAACAACAACAACAACAACAACAACAACAACAACTTTTTTTGTGTGTGGACAGGGGGATTTTAAGTTTTAACAATTGGACTTTTTTTTTTTAGGTCCTCACAATAAGGTAAATGCACACACACACACACACACACACACACAAACACACACACACACACACAGTAGGTTATTGTCTTAGAACTAAATCTAACAGAGCTCCAGAAACTCCAGTGACCTGTAAAGTTACTTTCAATGTTTAAACCCAGAGTTAATACCTTTTAGTCATTGTTGCCGTTTACTTGTTGTTGTTTCATAGCAAACAGGTAGCATATTAACTTTTTTTTTTCCAGTGATTAAAGATCTCACAAAGAACTGCTGTGTGTGACTTAAGCTGCTGACTAAATAGAAGAAGAAGAAGCCTTTATTTGTCACATATAACATTACAGCACAGTGAAATCCTTTTCTTCGCATAGCCCAGCTTTTTAGGAAGTTGGGGACAGAGCGCAGGGTAACTCACACATACAAAAAAAGGAGAGGTATTAACAAGATGGTACAGTAAGAAAAAAGTACCTTCTTTTATCCAAGGCATCTTAAGGTTTAAGAGACTTTAAAGGTCTTTCTGAAAGGCCCCACAGCATCTCTAACTTCTCAGCGTTGACACTGGTGATGTCCTTCCAAAATGGAAAATTATGGGAAAAAATGTGTATTTGTTTATTATTAGTTATATTACAGCATGTGGAGTATCCACCTTACACTGTAGTTGTTACTATAGAAACAATAACATATTTGAAATTAATATAAACTGGTGATTTGCCTTCCAGATGTGATAATTATTGTCAGAGTTGTCGTTATAGAACATTAATCAACACCTTCTGACCAATCAGATTTGAGAATTCAGCAGCGGCGTCTATGAGCTCGTGTATGCGGAAGAGGGCAGCTAGCACTTTCCTTTGTATTTGTTCTGACAGCATGATCAGGAGTTTGAAAGGATATGTGATTGGCTTCATGTGTCTCAGAAGAAGCTCGTGTCAGTATTCAATCTCCCCGGTTGCTGTCATGTAATAACAAAGAACTAGCTAGTGGGCGGAAATGGTCAGAAATATGTGGGAATTGGCAGATGACCAAATAAAAATATTGGTAAATATTAGTATTTCCAGAAACAGCAACTATTAAGAAACAGATGACGTGTGTAATTTAAAGAAATAATATGAGAACACAAGATAAAGCATTAATAAGCTGCTAGTGTGCTGTATAACTGCTACGAATTTACGCCTAATATGTGACACCGTGTACTGGTGTTTCTATAGATAAGCAGAAACTGTTAAGAATAGTCACGTAAGAATATTGCAGTCTCGCACCATATGTGAAATTGGTCTTCGCCTCTTCCTCTCCCTGTACCCCACAACAGAACAAGAAACAAAAGTAGGTCACATGTTTCCGTTCTATGTGGTGCTTTAGTCCTAAAACACACAAATGAAAGGCTTATTTTGTTACATCCTGATTAGATCTTGTTGTCTTCTCTCATTAAATGTAACTTTAATCCTTGTCCTTTGTTCCAGAACAATGCATCTCCAACCTCAAATAGCTCAAAGGCCATAGATAAGAGACTAAAGACACAGAATACATATAATTAAGAAGAAATTATGCAGAAAGATCTTGACATTTTAGCAGCAGGAGGAATTTGTTCTTGTGAACTCGGTGTATCTTCTCAGAGAGAATGAAATATATTAGCAATACACTACTATGTAAAAGTCTTCTGTACAACCAAGATGTCTACAAAAATAGTGTCATAAGGAATGACTATATCAGCAGTAACCAGTAAAACTACCTACTACTACTGTACTACTACTACAAAAATTCATTTCTTTGCATTTAAAACTGCTTTCTTTTTTTATTTTAATTTTATATATATATATATAAAAAAGTTTGCCTAAGGTATTTGAAAAATACTGTACTTTTCCACATCAACATAGTTTCTAGAAAATTCCATTTTAGTTCACTCCCAATTCCCAACATTGCAATTCCCAAGAAAGAAAATCTTTCCTGGTATTTCCTGAAATGATTTAAACCCCTCTCTGAGCTGCGTCGCTGGTTGCCGTGAATCATTTGCATAACGTGAGAATAATCCAAGTGCTTGAAAATGCAGTCCTAATCAAGCCCTAGTGTGAAGCCAGAGTTATGAACACGCACGTATTCTCTTCACGGCTTTACCAGAACGAAAACCTAGACGTGAGGGTTTAGATACTGTATGTTTTGCCATTTCTGAGAAGCACTCCCACAGTGTCGCACAAACGATCTGAGATTGTGGTTGACTTCACATTTCTAACAAACTACCTGGAGGGCTTTTCCCTGGAACTCGGTACAATCGCTCTTAACGTGACTGCGGCTCTGACTTACAAACAATTTCTTCAAGGATCTAGTCAGTGTGAAGATTATTGCAAGCGTTTGTAATGTTACATAAAGTGTTGTAAAGGACTACGCACTTGCGTAGAATAAGTACAGTAACTGAAAATTAATTAATTATTCAGAATAAGCAGATATTGAACAGGAGGAGCACTATTCGTTTTTATTGTTGTTGTTGTTGTTGTTGTTGTTTGGGTTTTTTTTGTTTGTTTTTTTTAAGAAAGCTTGCCAGAGATCTGGTTGACAATAGAGGTGTCCATCAGGACTAGGATCTAACAGGACGCAAGAAAAAAACCATGTGAGTAGAAGGTTTTTACTTTCATGTGGGTGAGTCTTTAGATATGTAGTTCATGGGACAGAGAAAGAGTGCATTAATTAACGTGAGTATGACAACAGAAACATGCATGAAGGAAAAGATCAGGAAGGAGAGTGCTTTATTTTAAATCAGATTTTTAGTGTCTGTGTTGCACATTTCACCAGACAGGAGGGCATGTGCTGTAAGATTCATGACAGTTAGCTAGTTAACTGGAAAGCAGTGCAAAGTTCATCCGATGGATTATTTTTTTATATAAGGGAAACGTGTACTTATGGTTCTTTGCTGCAGACAGCAGCAACATAAAACGTTTTGGGTTTTTTTTTTTTAACAAAGAAAAAAGACAAGCCTCCCAGGCGCCCTCCTCCTCTTCTGACTCCGCCCTCCATGCTGTTTTTTTCTTTAATGTATTCTTGTTGCAAATATTTGACATCTGTCATATCACAGCAAACCAGTGACTACATTTCCCATTCTGCACTGCGGCCTACAAACATGGCCGCCATGGACTGCAATTCCCAGAACACTCATATTCATTCTAATCACGCACACCTGCATCAAATTCACAGCACTCACAACCACAGTATAAAGAGACTGTTTGAACACAATGACTTTGAGAAAGTATTGTGTTATCACAGTAACAAGGGTTTTCCTCGGTTTTCCTCGGTTTTCCTCGGTTTTCCTCGGTTTTCCTCGGTTTTCCTCATATGTTCATTGATCTTGTTTCTTGTTTCTCGTTCTCGATTCTTGCCTCGCCTTGTTTATGCCTGTTTGCAGATCACCTGACCCATTCCCTGTTTTTTGACCGCGCTATTGTCTCATGATTTGGATTTGTCTGCCTGCCTCTCTTTATTAAAAGCTCTTATCTGCTCAGCTCTTATCTTGCATCCGTCCTAACCTTCATTACGTGGATAACGTGACAACGTCAAGATGTGGCCTACACCGAATGGGGGAGGGAAAAAAAAAAAAAAAAAAAAGAAACCTACTTGAAATCCAAATGACAGAGTTGCATGTTGAGAGATTTTAATCAGATATAAAACCAGGTTTTATTCTACTTACAATACAACTTGTACGCATTATCAGTGATGTAAGTGTTTCGGCATTTCTGCACGGGGCCTTCGTTGTCTTATTTTGGATGCAGGACTGCAGGCAGGCCATTCTAGCACCCGCACTCTCTGCTTACGCAACCATGCGCTTGTAATCCGGGCAGAATGTGGTTTGGCGTTGTCCTGCTGGAAAATGCAGGGACGTCCCTGGAAAAGACAATGTCTGGATGGCAGCATATGTTGCTCCAAAATGTGTACATATCTTTCTGCATTAATGGTGCTCTCACAGATGTGCAAGATACCCATGCCATGGGCACTAACACACCCCCATACCATGACAGATGCTGGCTTTTGGACCTGATGCTGAAAACAGCTTGGATGGTCCTTTTCCTCTTTGGCCCGGAGAACACGATGGCTGTTTTGTCCAAAAACTATTTGAAATGTCGACTCGTCGGACCACAAAACATGATTCCACTGTGCTACTGTCCATCTCAGATGAGACCGAGCCCAGAGAAGTCGGCGGCGCTTCTGGACAGTGTTGATGTATGGCTTCTGCTTTGCATAGTAAAGCCTTAACTGTGGATGCAGTGGCGAATGGTGTTGACTGAGAAAGGGTTACCAAAGTATTCCCGAGCCCATGTCAGGATATCCATTACAGACTCATGGCGGTTTGTAAGACAGTGACGTCTGAGGGATCAAAGATCACACGCATTCAGAAGTGGCTTTCGGCCTTGTCCTTTACGCACCGAGACTTATTTATTTGTTTATCCTTTATTTAACCAGAAAGATCCCATTGAGATATCAAAATCTCTTCTTCCAGGGAGACCTTTGACTGGATTCCTTGAATCTTTTAATTATATTGTGCACTGTAGATGGTTAAATTTCCAAAATTCTACCGATTTGTCTTTGGGGAATGTTGTTCTCAGAGTGTTTGCTCTTGAAGGATTTTTTTTTTTTAAAGCCTTTTTTGATTAGACAATTGCCTCACCTGTTTCACATCACCTTCTTATTTCAACTTCTCACATCGCTATTAGTCCTAAATTATCCCTGTCCCAACTTTTTTGGAACATGTTGCATGCATCAATTTCAAAATATACGTTCAAAAAAATATGCAATTATACTATGCACTATACTATATACTATACCTAATCAAAAAACTATGCTGTTGATTAGGTAAAACATTAAAAACCTTGTTTTTATACAGTTTTTGTTTGAATACAAGTCAATGTACATTTGCAAATCACTCTGCTTTTTTTATTAGCACTTTCCATACTGTTCCAACTTTTTTTGGAATTGGGGTTGTGAAATACAAAGGGGTCACTGTATCCATCTCACTTAACAGGGTTCTCAAGTAATTTGTGTAATGCACAGATCATCCCTCTTAATCAGCCATCTCTATGCCTTTTCTGGAGCCTCTCTGGGGTTTTTGATAGCTTTCTTTATGTACAGCCCTGTGATGCCAAGGAGCTGTAGGGCCATGAACAGACACTGGCCTGAAAAGTCTCTGCAGCCAACTTCAATGGACTCACATCAAGCCCTCCATCCTTGGTTCCAGAACTAACCTACCGGGCATTTATACTTTGACCTCTTCCTTTCATAGGCTTCTTCCATTTAATTTTCCCAGGGAACTATGAGCACCAGTAGGATCATGTGTCTTGTAGTTTTTGACATCAAGACAATGTCTGGCCTGAATGTTATTACTGTGATGGTGTCTGAGAAATCGCATGTAGTAATAAGTAGAAAGGAGTTTGCCTGGTTTGGATATCTGTGGCTGCGGCTTCTCTCCTGCCCTGGCAAAAGTGATGGGATGTCTTTCTGCATGTAGTTGCTCACTGCGAATGATCCCTGAGCAGATGGCATCTGTTATTACCATCAAAAACTTGTCATGGTGCCAGTGATAGCGCCCCTCTCTCAGGGCCTTCAGGCAGCAACGCAGCATATACTCCAGGAGTCCTCTCTGGCAAACTGAGCATGCTGGGTTTTTTTTCCATATCCCAGCTGAAGACCTATATGGATATGACTGGGAAAAAGAACTGATTTCATGTTTTGCTCCCAATTTCATGCCCTGCTCACATCAGACATGCCAAAAAAATCTGATCATGCTAAAAGTCACTTAGTTACTGGCTATAAACAAATAATTAATATTATTAAGATGAATAAAATGAAGGTATTATTATAATACCTGTGGTGGCTGTGGTTCAGGTGGTAGAGCGGGTCGTCCACTAATCGTAGGGTCGGCGGTTCGATTCCCGGCCCACGTGACTCCACATGCCGAAGTGTACTTGGGCAAGACACTGAACCCCAAGTTGCTCCCGATGGCAAGTTAGCGCCTTGCATAGCAGTTCTGCTACCACTGGTGTGTGAGTGTGTGTATGAATGGGTGAATGAGACACCGTGTAAAGTACTTTGGATCCGCTAAGGTTAAAAAAAGCGCTATTTAAGTGCAGACATTTACCATTTATTCAGTAACTAATATGTGGGTTATTCAGTGACTAACAAACTGGCAGGAAAGAAATGTGTTTATAAGAGAGAAGAATGTAAGTCTGGACCTGCTGATGGCTGCTGGGAGTTTTAGGAGGTCAAGTCCAAAATCTAATTTTATCCATCAGTGTTTAATTGCCTGTGTAGTTAAATAATTTGTGGAATATACACCCCGTAGCTGATACACATGGCACAAACGTTATAGTATTTATATCTAAATACTGTAAATCATTGTTAGTGTTATCAAATTGGCTATGCTATAAGAGGAATAAAACACTTCGGTGCATGCCATCTTTGGAAATTAACAACCTTCCTGATGAGTAAGAGTAACTCCTCTTCACTTCAGTGTCTCCCTAAGTGTTTTATTCTGTACCTATTTTGTGCATTACAGTAGGTAGAATTGTTCTGTCACTACATTTCGATTGTTGTCTCTTTGCTCCGCCATTGAACTAGCAAAAAACAACAAACAACAACAAGTTTTGTTGTAAGTGGAAATTAACCTGAATTGGCAAACTATACTAGGCAAATAGATGAGATATTTGACATGCAAAAGCAAAACCGCTCAAACCAATTTTTACATGCTGTATTTCAGGGTAAAAAGGTTATAGCATTATGTAAGATTTACATTTATTGAGATTTCTGCAAATGATATCCAGACACAGAAGAACAGAGCATGATAATACATATGCATACCAGTGATAGATTATTCAGAACGAAAGACAATCTGATACAAACAAACCAAAACTGATATGAATAGGAGGAGCACTATTTGTATTCTTATTGTTTTGTTTGTGTAACATCACCTGAAACGCCGTCTGTCTTCTTACAGTGGCATCTAGTCCTGGACTAACACGCTTGAACACAACTCCTTCAGCTCGTCGGTTTATTATCGGACATGAAAACCATCGGGTGTGTAATTTAAAGAAACCACAACAACACTGAACTGAACATTTCTGTGGCTTTTGCAGGTCTGTTTGATGAGTAGTTTTAACTCTGTCAACATGAAATATAAACAAGTTAGACAAAATCAGCCATTAGCAGGAATGAGACATGTGAGAAATGAGAAACCCTGTCTGATTTCATCTAATTAACCTAATCACACAAACGATCCTCTTCCACAAGGACAGCGACCGATTAATCTAATCACAGTAATGAGCCTCTCATCATCATGCTGCCGGCTGCTATTGTTTCGTCCATCATTCACTAATAATCCACAACTTCTTACTTTTTCTCTCTCAGTGAAAACACAGAATCTAAAAAGAGGATTGTTTTTATTTGTTTGTACACTTTGGGTGTGAGAACCAGCTGAACTGTTACACCGCTGCAAAGTGAGCTTACACACCACTGAACAAAATGATAATTGGTCAGAAAAAAAGGGGGCACACGGTGGCGTAGTGGTTAGCACGTTCACCTCACACTTCGAGGGTTGGGAGTTTGGAGTGCTGCAGGGGTTTCCTCTGGGTACTCCGGTTTCCTCCCCCAGTCCAAACACATGCAGGGTAGGCTGATCGGCATGTCCAAAGTGTCCGTAGCGTATGAGTGGGTGTGTGAATGTGTATGTGATTGTGCCCTGTGATGGATTGGCACCCCGTCCAGGTTGTACCCCACCTTGCTCCAGGTTCCCCACGACCCTGAAGGATAAGTGGTATAGAAGATGGATGGATGGATAGACAAAAAAAAAAGGTTAAGAAGTTTTGAAGGCATAGTGTATATAGTCAGAAGCCATATTTATTAACCTAGTAACTTTTTTAAAAATCTATTTTTACTTTTCCTAATAGGTGCCTTTATATAAATGATAGCTGCATGATAAAAGATGCAATAATAAATTACAAGGTGCATTCAAGGTGTGTTCTTTAAGTATAACATTTTAATATTATGAATAGTATTACAATTCTTTAGAGGGTTTTTTTTTTTTGTTAATACTCGTTATGAAATTATTATCCATACACATTTTATGTATTTTTTTTTCAAAAAGAATGAATGATCCATCCATCCATCCATCCATCTTCTATACAGCTTATCCTTTTCAGGGTCACGGGGGAACCTGGAGCCTATCCCAGGGAGCATCGGGCACAAGGCGGGGTACACCCTGGACAGGGTGCCAATCCATCACAGGGCACAATCACATACACATTCACGCACCCATTCATACACTACGGACACTTTGGACATGCCAATCAGCCTACCCTGCATGTCTTTGGATTGGGGGAGGAAACCGGAGTACCCGGAGGAAACCCCCGCAGCACGGGGAGAACATGCAGACTCCGCACACACAGGGCCACGGTGGGAATCGGACCCCCGACCCTGGAGGTGTGAGGTGAACGTGCTTATTATTATTATTATTATTATTATTATTATTATTATTGCCAAATATTATTATTGCCAATTATTTCTGAAGGAGTGAAGCCTCCTGCGTGTTTACGGTGAGTATAAACCACAGTTTGCTGACGGAATCTTTATGACCAAAGAAATGATCCAACGTAGCCCTAACCCTAACCTCCCAACTAGCACACCCTCTACCCAACCCCCAGGTTTCTGTGTGGGGTTAGTCTCGGGTCTCTGGTTTCCTCACACTGCGGATTAACTATGATAAATTACCCCTAGGTGCGAACGAGTGTGTGAATGATTGTAACTCATCCAGGGTGTATGCCGACCTCACATCCTGTGCACCAGGGATAAGCTCTGGCTCCATCACCCTGACCAAGCATTTTCTGAACATGAACGAATAAATCAGTTATGAAGATATATGGAAATAAATCATCTTAATAAAGCACAGAAACACCAGCACAGTAACCTTAATGCAGTAATATATCTGTCAAAGAAGATTTGTATTGTATAACCTTTCTGATTTAGGCATTATTTCGGCGGCTGTGGCTCAGGTGGTAGAGCGGGTTGTCTACTAATCGTAGGGTCGGCGGTTTGATTCCCGGCCCATGTGACTCCACATACCGAAGTGTCCTTGGGCAAGACACTGAACCCCGAGTTGCTCCCGATGGCAAGTTAGCACTTTGCATGGCAGCTCTGCTACCATTGGTGTATGGGTGAATGAGAACCAGCGTAAAGCTTTGTAGAACCACTAAGGTTAAAAAAAAAAAAAAAAAAGCGCTATATAAGTGCAGACCATTTACCATTATTTATGCCTTTCTGATTTCACAATAATCTAAATAGATTCTATAAAGTAATGATTTCATGACAAAATTTCAACCTTGGTTAGGCAAAGAAGAAAAATCCCTCATCGAATAAATTTTTAGGAGCTGTTTAAGAGCTGAACCAAACGATCTCTGTGAAAACAGCCAGAATTCCCATCACTGGTCTGAAGGGCCGTACAATGTTTTTACAATGTACGGTATATTGTAGTGCATTATGGGATTAAAAGAGTGCACTGGGTATTCTCCACTAGGGTTTTGGGCACCACTATAAAATGGCTCACACAGACACAGCTGAAGTATGATCTGTAAGACTCAAACGGGAAACAGTAAACCAAAAGCGTTCAGACCGCTCCCAATCAAGGTTATCACCCGGATACATAGACACAATGGTCCTGCTTCAGTGTGTTATTCACTGAAATTCTTGGCACAGTCAGCCTGTTTGTATTCGAATATTCACATTAGTTATTTATTCATTCATCGTCAGTAACCTCTTCCTGGTCAGGGTCAGGGTTAGGGTTAGGGTTGGAGGGGGGATGGGACATGTTAATCTCGACACAGACAGTAACCCGAGCTCGAGGTGTGAGGCGGCCACCATGCCTCCCCTGAAAATTGATGGGCTCCTCTAATACTGACTACATACAGTACATCTTCAACAAGTAGCTCTTCCTCATTATACTGCTTTTTCAATAAAACTATTCTGCTTATACAATATATGTGAGTTGGCTTTTCATGTACACATACTGGTTCGGTTAATAATGATCTCAGGTGCTAGGTTTGATACAGGAAGATAATTATTTAGATAGCACATTCATTAGCTAATGTTCCATATAACGATGTCTATGTGGTGAATCTGATTTTCCAGTGTAGGGAATAGTGCGTAGTGGACTATTTCAACCACTGCTTATTTCTGACTCAGTAACACAGAAACAGCGCTGTACTAAAACATTTCATATACATATCTATTTGAATCAATTGATTTGGCATCAAAATGCACTTCCTGCTGATTTTCTCAGCTTTTTTTTTTTTTTTTTGCACAGTTTTGCCTATTTGAATAGATTAATCTGTCATTAAGTGTCAGAAACCACATCTGTGCATGTGCAGTTAAGATACTGAACAACATGGTGTGATTTGAGGAGAGTGTGTTATGATTTCAGCCTCGTAGCTCCACTGACAGTCTAATGAAAAAAACTTCAGACACCAAAGTAGATCTTGACTGATCAACATTTAGGTTTAATGTTCTTTCTGATCCTTGCATACAGAGATACAGCAATGTGTCATTTTGGTTCACTTCCCATTGTGTTGTGTTTCTCCCATGGTGAAGAGCTGGGTTCTCTTTCGTTCCCGCAAATGGCAAATGGCAGACCAGCAGACCCCGAGGCATTATTTTCATAATGCTCCTCTACAAAAGCGCTGTATAAATGAAAATTGAACTGGTATAGATGAGTTGGTTTTTTTTTTTTTTATGTTCGGACAGACTGTAGAAGGATTTCTAATTTGGATTCTTAAGAGGCATAGAGAGAGTGAAAAAAGACATACATAGGGATTGAGGAAGTGGGGGGGGGGCAGGTTCGTTTGTTTTCAGTTTGCACAATTTGAAAAGGAGAAGCATAACGGAAGGTATGTGTGTGTGTGTGTGTGTGTGTGTGTGAGAGAGAGAGTGAGAGAGAGAGATAATCCACCTTCACATCTGCTTTGATCCAAACACAGTCTATATAGCAATATACATGTATGCAATTCACCTATTTCTTTGTTAAT
>JANDJT010000228.1:26583125-26595943 GCA_024331685.1 Stegophilus panzeri
GTCGGTCGTTAATTGATCGCAGATTGCGTGAGGGAACGTAAGCCTTCAGGAGAGAGTTGAGGTAGGAGGGTGCTGTTTTTTTTATGCTACAGGTAATAACCTTTTTTTTTTTTTTTTTTTTTTTTTTAATACAAATAGAATTTTAAACAAAATTTAAAAAGAGATATGTGACACTAGACACTTATGAACTAAATCGTTAATAAACCAGTGAAGGCTGAGTGGTGTGTGAAGTCTGTGGGTATAAAAGGTGATCTAGTAGAACTGAGTTTATGAATGTTTACTTTCACTGCTGCTGCTGTACTTTGACATTTAACGTCAAACTCTTTTTGAAAATGGGAAGTCATATAGAGTTATACATTTATAATGTCTTGAATTTTATTTTTATTTTGAGAACACGTGAGCAGTCCACACAGGAAAGCCCTCTCTCGTGATGAGGCCCAGGCCGTTGTTTCATACATGCGTGTACCGGTAGTTTGTGAAATAAGCTCTTTCACACTCATGGAAAAAAACAGTAACTCGCTCCATTTACGCTTCAATCTTTCTGTTAAAACATCTGTGATAAGAGTTTGGTGTTTTTTCATTGCCACTGTTGAAGGCTTTTGCGTTTGTTTTGCATAGAAGTTTAACACCTGCTGACTGAAGCGCAGTAGTGAGTAGGTTATTCCCCAGACTTTCGCTTTGATTGACCATCCTGAAGGGGAAACACCTCTCCAAAGGTGAAAGTGATGATCGTTAGAAGACACAACGTCCTGAGGTTGAACCCTCTTCTCTTTCATTTCTCAGACGCAGTGGATCCCAACCTTTTGTCTCCTGAACCTTTTTAAATCTAAATTTGCATCAGGTCAGTATATTTGCATCAAGTATCCCTGGAGATGTTAATCAGACTAATGTTAAGTGAAAAGTTCACAGCTCTTGTTGCTGGTTGTCATGTTTTGTCTCTAAAATGCCTTTTTTAGAACGCTGGCTCCGTATTTTAATTAGAAAGTTGTTTCAAATATATTATACACTCAGGAGAGAGCTCGGCCTCGTCAGTGTCCGTGCACATAAATCCGAAATGTAAATACCCCCTCGCTGTACTGACAGCTGTACCTTTTCCACTTTAGAGATTTTGGTGCCTAACTTGTGCTTGTATGTTTATCCTCTTGTGATTTTCTTCTAGTGTCTGTCCATTTGAATTGCTTTTTAAGGAAATGAAGACACTCTAGCATTGAAGAATAATTTAGCTAGCTAAACAATGTGATTTAATGTAGTACACGTTCAATACTTATTTCCCCCACTGTATGTGTAAAATATATATATAATATAAAATATAATATAATAAAAAAAAAAAAATTAATTCAACTTAACATGTCATTGTGAACCCATTTCCATCACTCTCTCAAACCCCCAGCAATTCCACCATAACGAAGCCCTGGTTGGGAAACCCTGCTCTGTTGTGTTGTCTTTGGTCACCTTCCCGTTTTCTGAGTTTGCTCAAGCATATCTGAACTCGAATGAGCCTTGGGCACGGCAGGAGTGCCCCGGAGGATTATTGCTTGTGCTGTGAAGCCCGTATGTGCGCTGTTCAATCTTTTGCCAAGGTTTCAGGGAACGGGATTTCAGATCCGGGAAGCGATTATGCAATGTTCCACAGTATGCAAGAAGAATATTATCTCTAGGAGAATGGTTGAGTAGGCAGTTATTTGTCAGCATTTGTGCTCTCAAGAGTATGTGGTATTTGTAAGGCAACATTAGGATGGATGAATATGCTTACAAATGAGAGCTTGGCTTGTAGCCAACATTTTTCTTCCTAATTCCTTCCTATGGTGATATTCTGCTAGCTGGTGTATAGGGCTGTGATGGCGGCCATGACAACAGCATGACCGTGGTGGTGGTTTGCCATTGCGATGGTGGAGTGCCACGTGCAGTGGTGTCGCCTAGCATGGCACGTTAATGTTTGTGCTTGTGTGGGCACTATGACAAGTACAAAGTACAACGCTTTATATACAAATATTATTATTATTATTATTATTATTTATTATAACAGTTGCAATATTAATTTGTATTTATAGCCTACCATATAGCAGGAGATTTTATATTAATACCCAAATTACGTAATCATAATTAAACCTTATATGGTGTTGACAGTTGGCTTGGCGTGGGTTTGTTTGAGCGCGACAAAATCCAGTCAGGCGAATTCTGCGTCTTCTCTTCGGGTTCTGCCGCTGCGGTGGATCTTTTTGGGAAACCAAATGTTACATCGGCGATCTGGGAACATTTTTGATTCGAGCCAAACCAGAAAATTTGGATGAAGCCGAATGTCGGCTTTGGGGATAGGGGGAAATAACTGTTAAACGGGCAAATGCTACCCTACAAATCTCAGGATCCATCTCCAGGCATGATATTTTTTGGTTGTGTTTTAACTAAGTTGTGAAGCTAATGAGCAACCAGTGCTTCCCACAGGTAAGAAATAAACATGGGGGAAGATACTAGGTGTGATGTGTGTTTTTTTTTTGTTTTTTTTTTTGTTTTTTTTTTTGTTTGTTTGTTTGTTTGTTTGTTTGTTTGTTTTTAAATCACTTTGAAGAAGCAGCGGTGAATCAACAGTTAGGGCTGGAAGTTTGTGATTTACTGCTAAACTTTCACCTAGTCTAAAAATTATCACAGACTCACTGTAGTAATCAAGCATCTATCCTGATTACATTCCTCAGGTCTAGTGTACCCTGAATAAAACATAAATTGTGCGTATTTTACTGAAAGATTTCATGTAAGGTTATTCACCATAAATTTTGAAAATGAACTCCAAACTAGAGGATTTACAAAAGTTTTGGAAGCACTGATTTACTTTGTACTTGCACGTGTGTATATTGATGACCCATAACATTATCAGCACATTCCTGACACAGCTCATTTGCATGTAGTGACGCCCACAACACTCCATAAAAGGTCAAGTGCACAGACAGCTTGGAACATGAAATGAACAATCAGGGTAAATGTCAATTCAGATATTTAATAATATAATATTATTATTATTATTATTATTATTATTATTATTATAAGTGAGTGCTAAATCTTCCTAAATCTTTTTTTTGTCATAATTGAATGATTAGTTTTATTTGTCTAAATTTCTGTGTTTGCATTGGCTCACTTTCTGTACTTCTTCATATTCTTTAATTAACGCCAGCGATATAAATGAAAATGTTCTCAGTGGTTCTTTGTCCCTGACCTAGTGAATTAGCATGAGGATGTGTTTCGGATTGGGACTCCAACAAGGCGCTCTGTATAAGGGTGTCTGCTGAATACTGTGTACGTAATAAACACAGGCCATTTAAAACTCCCACAGTATGTTCCGAATGAAAAAGTACAGTAATCCGTGTAAATTGTATGATTTGAAGTCAGTCAAGTCGATTTTTACGGTAGTTAGTCTTCTTATGCATGAATGTATACACACATTCAGGAGCAGGAGTAGGATAAGAAAGTTTTTTGTGTGTGTGTGTGTAAACGCTCATACGAATGATTTACGAATAAATCTGTTTGTATAAAATGAGGCCCATTGTCAGTATTTATTATGTTGTTGTTGTTGTTGTTATAAGCTGAAAGAGAATGGCTGTGAGGAAAGGCGGTGCAATTAGCCAAAAAATTAACCTAACTAGAGAAGCAGTGTCCCGCACTACTTATAAATAGATAATTGTTTGGTTTAGTTCTGGTCAGTAATACCATGTTCTTCTGTGGGTTGTGTATGATAACGTTAGGAATAGGCTAAAGCCTCTGGTATACTTCGTTCTTTTTTTTTTTTTTTTTTAAACTGTACTTCGTACAATTGTACGCATATCCTTTCAAAGTATACTCCGTTTGACGCATGCGCATTATGACAGCTTGCGCTTCCCCTCCTGTCGTACAAGAGTCAGTACAGAGCAGTAAATCAGGTCTTTTGGTGTGAAGGACGACAATGAAGAAGAATCACAACAACACGAAGAGCAATGCTTGGGCAATCCCTTGCCATGGTTAGCATTCGTATACAAATTCTTATACACTTTAAGGCTAGAATTATACAAATGCGGGTTCTTTCTAACCTGCACTCGTTTCCGTGTCTTCCGTTTTTGTTTTTTGGTTTTTTCTTCGATTACCTTGGGAATCAACAGCCCTGGGTCATCGTTGCCACCTTGTGGAACAACTAAATAGTGCAGAAGACTTAAATGCGCATGTGCGATCTGCACGTGGTTAGAAAAATTGGGCGGCGCGCATGCAGTACGCACGTACTCTGCAAATTTGCGTCACGCGTATTGTACGCTGTTCCTAGCGTACGCGTGAAAAGTGAAGCATACTTTCTGCTTAAAAGTAGCAGCAGAAGTTGCGGTGCAACGTGTCTACAGCAGTAGAAGATTACAGAGGAAAGGGTTTAGCAGCAGAGGTAGCAATGTGACATGACTAACCCAATAGAAGATTACACAGGAAAGGGTTTTCAGTGCAGTCGCATCCCCGGTGCGGATAAACTGACGTTGCTGTGGTTTCAGGCGGGTCCCGAGGTAGGAGGTTGTAAAATTGCAGGTGGACACAAAAGGGATGAGAGCCAATGGAAAGCTCAACGGTGAAGTAATTACTCGATCATATACCGCGAAAACAGTGAAACTGTAACGAATGTAAAAAAAAAAAAGTAAAAAAAAATGTAAATAAATGTAAAAAATAAATAAATAAATAATTTAATTGCTAGCAAAAACCAAACCCAGTCCCTAAATTCGTGCTGCCCTGGCTCTTCTCATACTAGAGCGCGTAACCACCGCTGTGGTTTTGTTTCAGCCTACAGTGGCAGACATTCTACATATTTGTCATTTTGGTGTCTTTTAATTAGCACTATTTATTTATTTTTCTTGGGTAGCATGTGACTGGGAGCATGTTAAATTCCCTCGAGTCCTGCTTCAGGGGAATCCTGTGATGTCACACTCTCAGCTACCAAATTCCACATGGAGGCCCCGGGCCGTTTTCATTTTCCACCGGTGTGGAAAATAACTCTGAGGCTTTTCAGAGCTCGAAAAGTACACACACGGATACAGTCTCTTGCGCACTTGCGCGCTCTCTCTCTCTAGCTCTCTCGCTCACTCTCTCACAGGACTGATCTATAGCGAGCGCGTTGTCTATTTCTGTGTGTGTTCACTTTGTAGTTTAAAACATGAATTTACGTATGCTGAAATTCACTTAGCTAAGCGACTTGTTTGAATTGCTTTTCACTTTTGAATTTTTTGTTAGGACGGTGTCTACAGAATTGTGACAAAAATGACTACTTTTGAGTGACTTTGTGAAATGTTACACACCGTTTGCTCTACAGGATCGGTTGTAATTATAAACGCTTGATCGTAAGGAAGTAATCATGCTTTTACTCACCTGCTGCAGTTCGAACTATTACTCAGATATGTGCCACAAACATTTAATTAGCTTAATTACAATACTGCTGATTGTTATCAACAGGTCTGTTGGTGTATGGTGGTGGTGTACTGTTAAAGCAGTTATGAGAATGTTATGATCATTTTGATGCGAATATAACATTTAATGATTGAAATTTAGTAGTAATAAGTTTGTCTGAAATCATTTAAAACTTTTAAGTGATCTGAACTTTTCCATTCTTCTGGGGAACTTCATCAGTTTTAAGCCGAAGTGGTGGGAAATTCCTGGCCATTTAGATGCTGTGTGTGATGCACATCTGTGACGATGTGAAAGCAACGTACACAGCTTGGGTAGTCATGTGTGTGAGAGAGAGAGAGAGAGAGAGAAGTGGTTAGGGCTGATTATAATATATATATATATATATTATTTCGTTGTCATGGCAATATCTCATGGAAATAACATTAAATGGGGTTTTTTTTATTATTAAATTTTTTTCAGTTGCATTGGAAAATTTTATACTGAAACATAATGTTCAAATTTAATCATAGCTTTTTATTTTTTATTTTAAATAAATAAATAAATAATCCTCCTGTTCAGTGTTAAATCATTAGATTTTTTTTTTTTAACAATAAATGAAAGCATAAGTGAAATTTTTCATTTACAGCAAATCTGTATATGTTCATGTATATCATTTATCAGAGAAATGTCTTTAGTGATTTTAGTGATCCCCCCCCACCGCCTACCTCTATACTTTCAGCTAATATAGTACTAAGCAGTACTTTTCCTTAACACTGGGGTGGTACCATTATCTTTAGTACATTTTTAATATTTATCTTGCACCTGGAAATGTAGATATAGTGTACATTTACGATACGTTAAGCTAAGTAATTAAACCATTATTAGTTATTTGAGTAAAACTTTATATGAATTTATTTCTATTTATATTTATCTGAAAGATAAATATATTTATTTATATGAAACTTTTTAGTTAAAATAAATATATATCAAAGGCTCAAAAGGTGTACATAATGTTGGGCGATAGGACAATACAATATCCATATTATAATAAATTGTCACAGTATGCTTTGAGATATATTGTGTGATATTATTTATTTTTTTTTATGCATTTTATATGTTTAAAAAAAATTCATTACAAACTTTCTTTAAAACTGTAAAAGGTTATAATTTTTTTCTTAATTTTCTCCTTTTACCTGTTAAATTTCCAGTGGGGGAAATGACTAATGGACGTGTCAACATTTTTTTTTTTTTCTTGCACATTACTTTATTTATGAACTTTAATGTTGTGAATTCTTTATATGTCCAGATTTCTTGAGCTAATGCTGATGTCTGGTGAAAATTTCATGTGAATAGCCTCATTGTTGCACATCATGTATCGTAGAAATTAGAGTTCGACCGATTAGTGGATTTTACCGATACCGATAACTAACTTGGGCAGCGCCTTCTAATAACCGATTAATGAACCGATAGATTTTAAAATCGATATTGAATGAAAACATAACGCTCAAAGTAAAACACTGCTGAATTTTTTTACAAAAGTACTGACTGCACCATGAAAGTGTACTGTACTTTTTAAAAATGCGAGATATATATATATATATATATATGATCTATTCATAAAGTAACAATCCAAATAACAAATAAAAATTGAGACATCCTAAATTAATTAAAAAACACTTCAAATAACACGACAGAATTTGTCAGTGAGGTTTTTATTGCTCTCGTACTGTATAATGACCCTTCTCAGACGCAACCGGGAAAAACTATCGGTGTGGATTTTTGCCGATATCAGATAGTTCCAGCAATCGGATTTTGGTGCCAATTACTCGGAAAAACCGATCATTTGGTCAACTTCTAGTAGAAATGCCTTTGAGAATCATGTGATCATTTTAGTCATATCGCACATCCCTAGGTACCACCCAAATGGTGAGGGACGATACCGTTCACTGCCAGGACACGCGCTTTCACTCGTGTTTTTAGTCATTACCTTGAAGTCTGTGTCTGTTCAGTAGAACTGAAATTCTTCAGATGTTGGTTGTAGATCTTGTGGCTTTTAATTGCTGCTACGAGCAGACCTGTGGATGGTTGCGGTTTGAGTTGTGACCCTTAATCTATATCGGGCTCCTCTCCTTTGGTGGCACTTCACTGTGGCATGCCAGTGTCTCCTGGCTACAGTGTTGTCACATGATTGTGTTGGTTAGTACAGAGCTCCGATATCATTCCTTATGCGAGTTCCCAACAACTTCTTAAAACAAAAAAGCTGCGACTCAGAAAGAAATGTCACCACGACCGTTCCCTGTACTGAGAAACGAACAGGAATGCTGCTTACTCCAGACTTACTTGTCATGGAAATCTAAGTGCAGCTGTTGAGTCCAGTCAAACTTTCCAAAACTGGAACAATAAAGTCCTAATGACGTCAGGTTACTCATGCTGCCCATAAGATTCTGTGGTGTTCCTGAGAAATTGCGGAGAAACCAAGGCACTCCCATGTTTACTAGCCATGTTGGTAACCACAAATATAAATACTAAATAAAGTACGCCACAAAAATGTGCCTTTTAACATAATCACATATTAACACAAGTCAACAACTGCCCTTAGACTTCCATTACAAAGTGATTTCCTCCCCCCTTTTTTTCAGTATTTTTCATATGTCATGTATAGTGGATAGCTTTGTAAATACCCCCCCCCCCTTTCTACTCCCCCCTTTATCTTGTATATATTTTTTTGGTATTGCACAGCTATGGAGTACCTGAGCCTCACAACAAGCGTTTGAATGTACAGCTGTCACCAACATTTCGTGCACATGACGAATGAACTTGAAACTGAAGCTAGCTATATGATAGATGGTGATTCAGTTGATAAACTCTGGGTGTAAGGGTTGTATCTGAACATCTACTGTATGCATCAACCTGTTTTTGAACCCCTGAATGGAAAACACTAGTTTTTGAAATGGATTAATATAAATATAAGCTGATAGATAGATAGCAGAACGTTTGTACATTTAGGTGGAAGAGTTGTAGTGAGAAGACTTCCTGGAAATTCATTTGTTTTGGTTACGCGTTGCTTGTTTCAATTTCTCCATTATAATGTGTGTGTTTGGCTTGCGCAATTTACATTGTCTTGCCTTACACTAGGTTTTTCCTGGTAAGCTGATTAACCTACGTCCTACACCATATTCTTATTAAAAGCCGCATCTGCAAAGTTAAAAAAATACGATACGATGTAAATGGTCTAAAGCAGTGGTTCTCAAACTTTTTCAGTGTGAGGCCCCTATTGTGTAAGGTGCACCCCTTTTGTGGTCCCCTAGAGTCGTCAAATTTTGAAATTTCATTTTTTTCACGTTAGGCTCTTCTGTATTAATTTTCTCAGCTAAGAGACTACATCCTCTATCTAAAAACTTATCCGTTATAAATAGTCTTAGGTTTTATCAGCGTGTGGCTAACAGTACAGTAGTATATCAACTTAGTGTGCTGTGTATAATTGATTTAATTTATTAATATTTCTCATTAATCATAGTTCAAGGGTTGGCAATCCCGACTTACATACAGGTAAAATTAATTTAAAAAAAAAAAACCAATAATGTTCTGGAATTTCTATGCAGATCCCCGTAGCTCCATCTGGCGGTCCCCAGTTTGAGAACCAATGGTCTAAATAAATGAACATTTTAACACAACAAACTGAAATGAGGTCATAAGATCAACAATCAAAATAGGAAAAAGCCATCCAATTACTTGATGCCTCTGCCACTAGGTGGTGGTTGTCCATCCGAAATTATCGTAGCGCGATATCTCATGAACGAGTCGTTGAGCGTTTGTAGGATTTATATGGAGGTATCATTGTATCCTACAGAGTTTGGAAGAGTAGAGTTTGGATTTTGGATCCAAACAGGGCCACGTTCAAATGCCTGAAAGGGTTTTTCTTTAATACTTTCCTTCCTTTTTAAAGGGCGTTTTAAGTGTATATCGGGCGTACAATTAGTAGCAAGAGGGTCTGATTAACTGCAGTGTTGTACATAACTTGACTTTTATCCTTTACAAAAATGAACGGACATCACATCTAATTTAGCTCGTTTTCCGCATTTTTTGGGTGCCCCACCCTGACAAAACCTAAAGATCCCTGGGATGCATGCATGTGGATGTATATTTCAAAGTGTAACATTTCAGTGTAAATTGCTTGTATTACTGACACACTGTAAACCAATACACCCATGTATTATTACACCCATATGTTCTTGCCAGAACTGGAACAGTATTAAAAAATTCATGCTGGTATACGGTTCTTTACCATATGTGCTTTCAACTTTGCATTTTCATGGATGATTACAACATCGTTTTTTGCTTCTTCCAGTAAGGTGAAACTGTCTCAGGGTTGCACGCTAACGTTCTGAGCCGAGTAAGACGCTAAGTAAGTGCAGCACCAAGTTAGAAAGTCCATATCAATACTTCCACAAAATTTAAGGTAAAGTTCAACATTTTAACTTTGCATACTTTCGCTTTCTCTAATTCATGAGGCTGAGTAGATGCTTGATCTAGACATGACTCAACATCTCAGACAGTCTCTAAAGCTTCTCAGTTTGACTATTAGGTGTGTAATGATGCATCATGACGTGAAAACGTCATGTGACGGACGGTGTGCATCGTGGGAATGTGCAATTCATTTTGTAGGAATTTTTAAACACCAGAGGTCCCATTCTGCACGAGCCATAATGAGTGCGCGCTGGGCCTGATCGCTAAGGATCACATTTTCACACACTGTACCTTTTATAGGATTATATGAACATGTTATAACAGTTAAAAATAGCTCTTCGGTAGCTTTCAAGTAACACCAGTCACACGCCGCTGCGATCCCCAATGCCCAAGAAAGAAGTCATGGAAATTGGGCCTGTTTCTGGTTAAAATGGCACTCCAGTCAATGCTTCGGAGCTCGTTATGTTTCTATCTATCCTGTTGCCCAGGTCAGATACTTTTGTTTATTCAGTTAAATGTTTGGGAGAATTTATAAATGTATGTTTTAAGATACGGTGAACCTGTGGTACATTTTGTTTTACAATGTTAAACCTCTGTTCATAGCAATTCTTGATTTATTTAGTTCTATACAGACAAAAATTCATGATTTAGAAACGAGAAAGGAGCATTTTTCAGTCCTAATATTTCGTCATTCACAATTTCCTGAGAATCGAATCAAATCCAATCATGAAGCCAGTATCGTGAGTCCAATCATGAGTGTACCGTTATACCCCTTACTCTCTATGTTTGAAAAATAATTACTAGTAGAATTTCATGCCTAGTCGAGTCGCTCATACTCGGGCGAAGTGTTCGACATTGCACAGCAGATAGCGAGAATAATTTATGATTTGCGGAATTCCGTTACATGAGCACAAAGTTCAATGACGCTGTATCACCTGATACGTCTTTTGTATTAGCCCGGGATGAATTTCTACTAGCGGTTACAACGTTGTTCTCACACAGTAGACAGATCTGTCTGATTTACTGTGCGGAGGACTTTTTAAAAGTTAATTAACAGGTTGGGTCACGTGTGTTGGGAGTAGAGAAAACTTAAACCACTATAGGACACTGGGCCTTATCAGTGGAACTGAAACCCACCGGTTTACAGGATATAAAAAAAAAAAAAAAACAAAAAAAAAAAACCCCACAATAATGTAGTCAGATTAAAATAAGCTCTCATACTTGCTGTGTAGTTGTTGAGGCTCAATTACACATCACAATATCGTGACATCATTTGTCCTGTTTTCTAACTAATATTGGTTAAAAGTAGTAGGAATCTGGTTTCAGTTGGGTTTCTATTTCAAGCATTTGTTTATTCGGCAGATATTTTGAGCACAACTGAGAAGTTACAGGTTAAAATTCTTGCTCCCCCGCGATTAAAATACTCAACTTTCCTGTCAATAGTACGGAACCATAATAAATTAACAGGAAGCTATGTGTCAACCACGGTTGTCCTCCTGCAACCTTTTCCTCCAGCAGTTAATGATGCAGTTTTTCTTAATGACTCATTTTACAGTGGTTGTGCGTGTTCCTAGGTGTCCTGCTCGATGTCCTCAGTTAGTATTGAGACCCATGACTTCATACCCAAGGCTTGGAAAGCTGTTTCGTGTATTAAGCGTGAGGTGGCTGTTGACACAGATGGAGCCGTATGCCGATGTTAAACTGTCATGAAAGCATAGATAAGGTTGGTTTTTTTTTTGTTGTTTGTTTGTTTGGTTTTTTTAAATCGGTGTTAAGTGCACATGGATAATTGTCTGATAGTCTGAACAAACACAGTATTGCCATGAACACTTGTTCAGGCTTTGTGTATTGTCCAGCCGATGATGGCAAGGATGCATGCATTTAAATTTTGAGAAAATAAGGGCCTTCAGTAGACAGATGAAATTTAACTTGCAAATACCTGACGTGCCACGTCTGATTAAGCAGGGGATAATGCGCACAAGCAGGGAGGTTTATATCGTCAGCATCGTGTTCACACCTAGGACTGCGACTGTGGCCGTGACAACCGTACCTCCTCCTGGCATCCTTCCGTCTTCGGGAGACGATGGTGTAGCATCCGTTTCGGGTGAATTTATTTGCACCTTCTCGAGTGGCTGTACAAGCCAACCTGTGAGTGGCAGTCCCGGTTGCAGTTGCCACAGACAAATTGAGTCGCACGCTGTGAATAGAAGGATGGACAGTTTTTTGCGATGTGTAACTGTAAGGTACTCTCGCAGCATTGATGGATCTTCAGACTTTCCACTTCAGCATTAAAGGTTATTCAGACTGTTCAGTGATCGGAGAAGTCGAGGATATAGGCGATGCTGACACTGTGGCCGAGGAAAGAGGTGACTGTGTGTGTTGGTCAGCCCACATACTGTCTGCTGCGTTGGTGTGTGTGAGCAGCTTGTTCAACATCTTCGTCATGCCTGTCAGTCCTCACAAACATGGTGATATTTGCTTGGACAGTTTAGTATTACTTACTGTGTTTCTCTTCACCTTTTTTGGTCATAACACATCAGTGTTATTGCTGTCTGAGCTGTGTCTAATCCAGTCATAGTGCACTGTGCCAAAACAAGATGACTGATGGGAGCAGCCTTTGTCCTGTTTAATGATTAATGATTTAAAAACCTCATTAATGCTTCTCCAGCAGATCTCCCACTAGATCCAATGTTTATCCATGTCTGTCTCCTTTAAATGAAACCAGCAGGGGATAGAGGAACCAGACCACTTGTTGCAGCTGGATAAAAATAGCATATTGGCATTACACTGTACTTGTAGTATACTTGAAAATCTGTGTGGCGTCCTGGGAGAACCCCACACATGGTGATATTCACATTTATGTAAATGTGTGTGTATATACACTATATACACACACACACACACACACACACAGTGCCCTCCACTAATATTGGCACCCTTGGTAAGTATGAGCAAAGAAGGCTGTGAAAAATTGT
>JANDJT010000228.1:26600914-26611788 GCA_024331685.1 Stegophilus panzeri
GTGTAAATTTGCTGTCCCCTCAAAATAACTCAACACACAGCCATTAATGTCTAAACCACTGGCAACAAAAGTGAGTAAAAATGTCTTATACTTAATAATGTCTTATACTGTACAAGGCTAGGCTAACATAGTTTCAGTGGATGTTTCTGATTACCGGTTAGCATTATGCTAGTAATAGGTTGCACACTTATGTCAGTTTTATAGTGTGTTATAAGTATGTCAGACGTAAAATCCATGTAGGCAAGTTTGTACGATGTTATGTAACTCGGGCGCTTTGAGGCAAGTGGAATGTTTGTGTAAATTTTGGTTCTTGCCCAAACGGCTCTTGCCGAGCTGGTTTTGGAAAATTGGTGCTAGCTTTCCACATTAAGTGTTTGGAGGTTTCCAAGCACCATGATGAATGGTGCTTTACTTTCTCCACGTCCATCCTTCTTATTATCCAGTATACACAGCCGTGCTCAGTGCTTCCTGTGTTTACTTACACACACACACACACACACACACACACACATATATATATATATATAATCTTTTCCAGGTATCAGAGGTTGAGGTAGATTGAGTACAAAGACGGCATTTTAAGTTGTATAAACTTAAAGTGCCAAATTGATGTACATGTTAACAGCTTGTAATGTGTGTCTCGGTGTGTGTGTGTGTATAAAGGATGAGCTCGTATTCAGATGTGAGACCACAGAGCCTGGTGTTTTTCCTCCTCATCGCTGTAAGGCGTGTCTGTCTGGAACAATCCCTTTTCTGTCTATTGACGTGTTGTCAGTCGTACAGATAATTGGATTGGTGAGTGGTAAAGTATCCACTCCATTAGTGGTATACTTATAAAGACTGAAAAGAACCAGAGAAAATGTACCCCAGACATCTGCGTGCATTATGCAGTGTATTTTGCAATAGTAATCATTAAAGCAGTGTGGAGGTTTTGGAAAGGGGCAGGTTTTTGGGCTGCCAAGGCGACTCGATCCAACGTAAAAAAACAGTGGCTGTGGTAAAAGATGCGCGAAAAGATGATGATTATGTTTGAGTATGATTGACTGAGCATGTTCCACCAGCTGTTCCCATGACCACAAGAAAATAAAGTGGGGAACGTAACCTTGCTCCACAAAGAAGAGGCCACACCTTTCTTACGTCTACGTTTCATGATGTCGCGTGAATCATTACTCCTGCACCTCTTCGAATAGTTAGCATGATTATGGAACAAATACACACTTTAGCCTAGCAAGTGCATGTGTGAAACCGAACTGGCCGGCTTATATAATTAGTAAGTCGCCCTGATTATTCTGGCTGCCTCTAATTCCCTAAACGAGATGATGTGTGTTAATACATGTAGGATTTCATTTTTTTTTTTTTCTCTCCCCACCCAACAGATCGCTACCTCGTTCCAGTTCTCATCTGCCTACGTATTAGGATGGGGTAAAAACCGAAGTGGAGACCTTGAAGTGGCCACATACACCCGTAGCACTGCCTGCCATCTCCCCGGTCAACAGGTAACACTTCATAACGAATGAGAACACCTCTGTTAGATTATTTCATGTTGCTTGATTTTATTATTGAGCGATTTCTGTAAGTAAGACTTGTGTTGAAATGCTGTCCACCCAGCAGTTTGTTGGGTGGCTGTGGATCAGGTGGTAGAGCGGGTCGTTCACTAATCGTAGGGTTGGCGGTTCAATTCCCGGCCCACGTGACTCCACATACCGAACTGTCCTTGGGCAAGAAACTGAACCCCAAGTTGCTCCCGATGGCAAGTTAGTGCCTTGCATGGCAGCTCTGCTACCATTGGTGTGTGTGAATGGGTGAATGAGATGGGTGAATATAGATGATCAACAGGAAAAAACAAACACTTTTTTGCTGGCGGTTTGCCAATAGATAGCTGCTTTGCCCAGAGGCAACATCGTGTCGGACGGAGCGCGCCGCTCAGATCGACGCCTTCACGCTGCACAGAAAGTTCACACAAATTTGAGCCGGTTTACTTTGACCTTTTTAAAGCACAACCAGTAAAATGAGCCCTCGTGAAATGTGACGTAGGAAAGATGTCACTCTGGCTCTCTAGAGGTTTTAATGTAACCTTAATGCCATTAAACTCGCCACTAGTTTGTCAAGACAATAAGAGTCTCGTGCGCTCATTTTCTTGCCTTCCCTTTGGTTTTTTTTTTTGGTTTTTTGCAGGAGCATTTTTCTACCACAGAGGGTGAAATCATGCATCCGTCAGCTTGAAATGTTAAAATCTGTTAATTGCATTTCTGGTATTCTTTTATGATCGCACACCCCACCCTCACTGCTTGTGTAGCTGATGATGTCATCTTCACACAAACAAAGCGTGACGCACTTTGTCAGTCACACTCGAAGGAGCAACATCGAAAGCGTCTGTCTTTCTTGGGTTTCTCAGTGTGGTTTCAAAAACTCCATTACTTGTCCTGCATTCGACTGAAGCTTGTAACACGGAACGAACTCGGAAAGAACAAAGAGAACCCGTTCTCCGTTTTGGAAAACAAAAAAGGTCTCCTCGACCCTGAGTTCAGCACGCGGCATCGTATCAACATGGCTGCTCATACTAGTGACCATAACAGAGGAGCATGATTTCTCAGGTCCCAATTTTTCAATTAAATTTTATTTGTATAGCGCTTTTTACAGTGGACATTGTCTCAAAGCAGCTTTACAGAAACATATAAACATGGTATGCAGATATTAAAAGTGCGAATTTATCCCTATTGAGCGAGGCGGTGGTGAGGAAAAACTCCCTAAGATGTTAAGAGGAAGAAACCTTGAGAGGAACCAGACTCGGAAGGGAACCCGTCCTCATCCGGGTAACAGATAGTGTGAAAAAGTTCAAAAAGTCCCACCTCCGATTCTGATTGAATGTAGCATTGTTTTTAATATATACTGGGAAGCTTTCAAAAAAGTGGTTGTGTTTCCTAGAATAATTTTCATATGTAAAAACTAGCAGCAGCGGCAAGATTACGAACATAAAGCCACCACTTTCTAAGAAGGTGATCCTCGGAGAACAGTTGTACCACTGCTGAGCATACGCCTATTAACAGCTCAAATCAGGAAAAGTGTAACCTTTTAAAGCCATGGTCAAGCTAAACTTGCGACTACCGTGTGTTATTTTAGACCAGCACATCATGCAGAAAGTATTCAAATGAAGATTTGCACCAGCAAAGAAAATATAATGCAAATGTTTTTTAGTGTCCTGCACCTTTCCTGCCATGTAAAGTATCGAATAGCTTCTGTAATCATGGATGACCATAATACACTGGAAGTTCAATGCAGTACGTTGAGTAGGAGCTGTAAGACTACAGAGATTTTAACACACAAGCAAGTTTATTCAGTGGAGTTTTATTTTATTGTTCTCAGGCTGGCCTATGACTGTTTTTAATTAAAAATCACTCATACGGTATTTTTGATGTAAAATATAGATTTTTTTTTTTTCCCTTGTAAGTCCTGCTTATAACCCACACCCTGCTTATGCGGGAATATGTTAGACTTGCGTCAGGCTGTCTCTTCCTCTTTTTGCTTTGAACTACGCTTTTCTCAACAGTCACTAACTGAAACAATTGCTTGGCCCCGTTTTGCAAGCAGTCGGGCGGGGGATATTTATTATGCATTTACAATCCATTTCATTGTTCATTATTCAAGTAGGGAGTGAAATTTAGCCTCTGGGGGGGCAGAAAAAAAAATCTTTATTTATCTATAACACTATTGATGTTATTAACATGGATTACAAACTGAGGATTTAATATTTTTAAGAGGAAAAATCCATAAAAACAAAAAAATAAACATGACTCTAGGACAGACTGTATTACGAATACATTCAGTAATTTATGAGGTCTACTTGTCTCCTGTTTTTGTAATTGTGTTCAGCTGTTCTAGTCTCTTTGTGGTGAAATGGGATTTGTTGTGGGTCCCTAAAGCATTTCTGCCACGAGGGACTGAAAATACAGAGCACATGATGGTTATAAAATGTGTTTATTTCTTTTTCTATGAAGTAGAACAGCAAAGAGAGTCACAAGACAGAGAGGCAGAGACCGCGGTAAGTGAGCACAAATTAAAAAATGTAAAAAAAAAAAAAAAAGGAGTTGAAGGGAAATAGCGTGGGGTTAGCTGTGTTGGGGAAAAGGAAGACTGCACACAATAGGGAGGTCAGGGTGATGAGTGCATCTACAGTACAGCCTATCTGCCTGGTTGCTAAGACAAGGTTGTCTTAGGTCAAAAGAGAGAGAGAGAGGGAGGGGGACTTTCAGGCAGTTCAGCTTAAACTGTTGCTCAAGCTACATGTGGAGCAACACTAGACCAAGCTCTAAGGTACAGGTCATATCACTTGAAATACTCGGATATGTAATTGTATGTCAATAATATTTTTACTGATAACGAGTCTTTATTGATCATGTACACATTACAGCACAGTGAAATTCTTTTCTTCGCATACCTCAGCATGTTAGGAAGTTGGGGTCAGAGTGCAGGGTCAGACATGATACAGCGCCCCTGGAGCAGAGAGGGTTAAGGGCCTTGCTCAAGGGCCCAACAGTGACAGCTTGGCATTGCTGGGGCTTGAACCCCCGACCTTCTGATCAGTAACCCAGAGCCTGGCACGATCTTCTTGCACAAATGTCTAGTTTTCCAGATATATTCCTGTTTTCGTTCAATGATGAAGCTTTACGTTGTGTTGACCATCATCTAACGTGTGTCTCTGCATCTCTGTTGTCCAGGTGGTGAATGCTGGCACCATGCATGGACCTCGAAGAAAGCTGAAGGTAGTCGTGATGACTATAATGACTGCGTTCTTCTTCATCATCGTGGAAGTTTCGAGAAGCGGCAGCCAAGATAAAAATGGCCAGCACAAAATTCGAATCCCCACCAAACCATTCTGGGGCAAACTGGCCCCCAAGGAGGCCTTCTGGAACCGCCAGCAGCAGAAACTGGACCATTTGAACAACCCAGTCCTGAACGGACCAAACGCCACAGTCGGTGGCCTTCTGCCGGACTGGCTAAACGACACGGTCGCCCAGGACTCCTGCGAGCCGGACTTTCGTGTTATGACACAAGTGAAGAATTTCAGCTTGCTTCCAGATCGTTTTAAAGACTTTTTGTTGTACATGCGATGCAGGTCGTATCGCATGATCGTGGACCAGCCTCAGTTATGCAAAGATCAGCCGTTCCTGCTGCTGGCCATCAAATCGTTGGAATCACATTTCGACCGGCGTCAGGCGATACGAGAGTCCTGGGGTCGAGCCGGTCTCTTGGCAAACAAGTCCATCGTGACTGTATTCCTCCTTGGCAACGCCACTGCCGTGGACCACTTCCCATACTTATCGCCGATGTTGGAGTATGAAAGCTCCATGCATGGAGACATCCTTCAGTGGGATTACAGGGACTCCTTTTTTAACCTGACTGCTAAAGAGGTCCTTTTCCTTGAGTGGTTCAACACTCGCTGTCCGGATGCTAGCTTCATATTCAAAGGTGACGATGATGTCTTCGTCAACACTGTACTTATTATAGACTTCCTCAAGGGTCTGTCCCCTACCAAGGCGCAGGACCTATTTGTTGGGGATGTAATAATGAATGCTGGACCTCACCGGGACAAGAAGGTTAAGTACTACATCCCTGAGAACTTTTTTGTAGGGAGCTATCCACCGTACGCAGGTGGTGGAGGGTACCTTTACTCCGGAAAAGTGGCCAAGAGACTCCATGGGATCATGAACAGGGTGCCGCTGTACCCCATTGATGACGTCTACACGGGCATGTGCCTGAGGAAGCTGGGACTTGCCCCAGAGAAGCACAAGGGGTTTCGCACTTTCGGCATTGAGGAGAAATATCGTAACAACCCGTGTGCCTATAAAAGCCTGATGCTGGTTCACCCAAGAAGTCCGCAGGACATGATTAAAATATGGGCGTGGCTTAAGGACCCCGCTTTAAATTGTCAGTAAAACTTCACACAAGGCCTTGTTACCAACCTCAGGGTTGCTAGTCTGTATATGGCAGCTAAGATTATTATTATTATTATTATTATTATTATTATTAATGATCATGTGTGAGACGTGTGCTAGGCCTGTTTGTGCATCGTGTCTCTGAAGTGAATCAAAGCTAATGGAGAACGTTTCAAATTTCAAGTTTATGAACATCTCCAATAGTGTTACAGGTTTTTACACATTGACCAAACGTTGCTCTGTTACAGTAATCTATGTGCCGGTGTAGTTTATGCTAAAGACCGTGGGATCATGGGTAGTTCAGCTGGTTTGAACTCGGTGCAGGAGGGAAGAAAAAAAAACCCGATCACTATAGTCGAGCATGTTCTATTATTTATATTTATGGTTTGTCTGTGTGATATAGGACAGTACGTGTTGTTGAAAACTGCTTGTGCTGCTTTTTTTTTTTATTTTTTTTTTTTATACCTCCCAAAGTTTGAATCATGAAGGTTAAACTAAAGCATTACTCCAAGAAAAAAGAAAGGACCTGTAGTAATCAGCTCCATGTGATTAATGTATTGTGAAACCTTTGGCTTATCTGTTGTTCCGGGAGTGCTGATTCTCACACATGTTTGCTGGTTTAGTTGGTTTTTTTTGTTTGTTTTTTTTCAAGGTTCACTGTGTCACTAATGTTTGATTTGCCCCAAGATTCTTTCTTTTTTTCCCCCCCTGAAGAGCTTTATTCTGTTAGAATCACAGACAAGGTAGAATGAAACAAGTTCACTGCAGTTGTGCTTATCAGTTTAGGTGAATTTAGGTCAGAGAATAAGTATTGTGGGTCAGGAAAGTGCCATGTACTTTTCTTGGTCATGTAATGACTGATTAAATTCTATGAATGATTGATAGGTTATTTATTCCTTTGCATAGTCAGTTTTTATGCTTTGAATTTAATCAGGACAACACGTTATTGTCTGTCTAGCCAAAATTGCATCATGCTGCATCAGGTTAATTTCCGTTCACCTCTTCGAATCGGAGCTGTACGACACCAAAAACACTTGTCTTTGACTGACGAAGCAAGCTTCAAAAGAAGAGCATTTTCCCGTTTCAGTATTCATCTGTCTGTGCCTAACGTGACGCACCTGGATAATGAAACCAGACCGGACAATGTAGTTTTGTTTATAGTTTCCTCTCTGGGTTTGTTTTGCCAGAGACCCGTGAGCATGACACGCCGTTCGCTGTTCTTTCACCACCAGGGCAAAGCAGAGGTCTTATCTATCATACAGTTACACCTGCTGGGCAGGTGTTGCAATCACACCCTGTTTCCCTTTTTATCAAGACACTGGATTCCTCTTCCTTTTGGCATGGCACTCGAGTGGAATGTTAAAATGCCGTGTCGGTCCTTTTTATCCTACACGTTTTTCACTGCTGAAAACCTAAAAACCAAAATATTGCACATTGTGCCTGCTTGCTGTAAAAAATAAATAAATAAACAGAAAATGTTTACACATCAAGATAGATAGATAAATAAGTGGTTTAAAACAAATGACTATATTTATAGACTATATAGGTTTATCTGTCATTATTTATGAACCAGTGAGACTTTCCAACTGGAGTTCTGACTATGGAATCTTGCAGTTCTCGAACCAGGACAAAGCCGAATCCGTATACTGATCAACTTCAGCGATCGTGTCCTATGATTTATACGCTTTCATATTTCAACAGGTACAGTAGTGACTTGTATATTTGCTTCTCTCTGAACCCTTAAACATCCCTAGACGCTCTAAAGAGTATCCCTGGGTCTCGTTATTTTAGCAAAATACTTAACGGACCAAAAATGTAGAAAGTTATTCGATTCAAATTGTAATTTATATGAATAGAATTATTATTATTATTATTATTTTTTTATTTTTTTTTTATCTTTGATCGTTATGTATAGTTACGGTATGATGATTATCCGATAACAGACGTGACCTGATTATGCTGGCGCGAAACGGTTCGATCCCAGCTCCGAGTGCTTGTACCGTTCGGATGGTTTCTTGCATCTTTTAACAAAGTGACTCAGGTCTATGTTTTCCGTAGCTGTCAAAAAACAAAACAAACACACACATGACGCAGTTTTAAAAGGGTACCACAAAAACCAAACTTAATCACAGCCTATTTTATAACACAACAAGGAGACACTGACCTTTTTTTTTATTTATTTTTTTTTTTTTATAAATATATGCAAATGTGCCTGTTCTTTATTGCTGACTAAGTATCTATTGGTAACTTAACATGCACATTTTTGTTTGATTTCCCGATTTAAATAAAAATAAAACTTCAATGTTTTTTTTTTTGTTGTTGTTTTTTTATGTGCAGGTTGCCCCATTCCTCTGTGTGTTCTGCACTGTTGTTACTTCATGTTCAGCTTGCTAAGTGTCAATGTTTGTTCATGCGCTTGCTTCGTAGTGGTGGGAAATCTATAATTAGGAGTCACGTGTACACTGACGCAGCCTCGAGGTCCGAGACGAGGTCAAGAGGGGGGCTAAGTCAAAGGAGGAACCAAGAGGCCAAAGGTAACTCTCTCCGCATGATGCTGCTACCACCACCATGCTTCACTGCTTGGTTGATCAGCAGTGATGAGTCTCGGCCAAACACTTCAATTTTGGTCCCATCAAACCAGAGAACCATTTTCCATGTATAGTTGTCCTGTGAACATCTTCACCCATCTGAGCTGTGGATCTCTCCAGCTACCTCAGCCTTTACATTCACCTCTTGGTTGCTTCTTTGCCTAATCCTCTATTTACCCGGTCACTAAATTTTGGATAATTCATAAATAATGGATTTAATGTTGAAAGTTATAAAGAGATATTTATTGTAACCAAACCCTGAACGCTACTCTTCTAGAACTTTGTCCCTGGACTTGTTTTGATCGCTCCTTGGTGTTCATGATGGTGTTTGTTCTCTATCAAACGCCCAGGTCTTACAGGAACAGGTGTATTAGATAAGGGCATGTGCTAAATGTTGTAAATGTAAACGTTGAGATCATGTGACATTACTTGCACACAGGGTGACTTCATTCAAACAATTATATAACTTCTCATGGCACCTGATTGCACCAGGGGTTTCACAGCAACGTAACAAAAAAAAAAACAACTTTATTTATTTAGAATTAATTAATTAATTAATTAATTAATTAATTTTGCAAACCATATACATTTTGTGTAGCTTCATGACTTATAATGAAATTTGTTTCCAGGGTGTGGCACTAAAAAATGTGGAAAAGGTCAAGGGGGATGAATACTTGCTTACACAAAGGCACTGATTCTCTTTACAGAACTGATTTCTTCTTGTTTTTTTTTTTTTTATGTTTTAATCAGTGCACCAGGGCGTCAGTCTTTCTTCACAAAGGCCCTGTGTGGCTATGTGGTAGAATTACATAACTTAATGGCTGTTCCACTTTTGTGGTTAATCAGATTAATCAAATTAGAGATGTCGTATTGTGGGTCAGGAAACTGGCGCGCACTTTCTTAACCAGCTTTAGGGATTTATTTTTTATTTGTAGAACATAAGACCGACTCCGTGCACGAACGTTTAGAGAAGTTCATGCTAAATCTGTGTTTTAAAAAAATGGTCATCAGCTTCGAGTGTTAATGGGGTAAATTACACATGTAAATTTTTTAAAATCATTTTCTTCTAGACTATTCATCAGTTCTTTTTCGCGTTATAGCCTATAAAGCATATGATATTTGATAGCCAGCCCAGCAATTAAAAATGATTTGTTTAATACTTACTCTACAGTAAGTAAGTAAACAAACAGGTGAACATGGCTCTGAACAAGAAAGGGAAAGGAGGGAGGAGGAGGGAGCAGGAGCCAGCACAGATCCAATTAGAAGTGCACTATTGAATGTGACTGTGATTAAAGAGCCCCTATTGTCCTATATAAACGTGCCTAATTTTGTTTTAAAGGTCTCATACGATAGGTTTACATGCATCCAAGGTCAAAAAACACTTTAATGTGCTCATCGTTTACATTGCAGCATCGCCTCTTTTTCTCAGGGTCACAAACGATTCGCTCAAGGTTCGGAGCCTGCTCTGCTCCGATTGGGCCGATGTCCCAGTCTGTTGTGATTGGTTTATCGCTTACAGCGTGTGTCGGAAAGGAAACGTCCATTACCCTATCCGAATTTCAGCTCTGTAATAATGTTATCGGATTTGAGCCCGAGTCTGACGGTGATACATCGGAAGATCGACCCGAACCACCATCACAAGCACGATGAGAGCAGGACGTTCGTCAGTGGTAAGTTCATATGTAGTTTGGCAATAACGGGAGTTAGCCGGTTCGCAGAGGCAGTGGCACAGGTAACCTGGTGGTTAAGGCAGAGGTGTCCAATCTTATCCGGAAAGGGCCGGTGTGGGTGCAGGTTTTCATTCCAGTCAAGCAGGAGCCACACCTGATTCCTCCTGTTTAATCAGTTGATCTGTGTGGCAGTACAAGGGTACTGATTATGACTCGGAGCTCTCTGCAAAACTGACATTAATTCTACCTTGATTCAGAACCGGCCAGGTCTCGCCTCCAATACAAGCACTTATTTCCCCATAAACCACTTCTACATATTCGATACAAGTGACTCATGTTTATCATTTTAGGCCTGCTCGTACTAGACAGCTCTTTTCACGTGGTCCTGTTACTCGTAATTTAGACTCCACTTCCACTGTTTGACATTGCTACTCCCTTCCTCTGACCATTTAACCCTGGTTTTTTTGGGGGTTGTGTTTAAAATAAATAAATAAATAAATAAAAAATCATGTTCTCTGGTTCTGTGGTCTCTCTGATTTTAGTGTCATCTCTTTACAGGCTTTTTATCACAGAAGTGAGTACACCCCTCACATTTCTGTAAATATGTGATTATATCTTTTCATGTGACAACACTGAAGAAGTGACACTTTGCTACAATGTAAAGTAGTGAGTGTACAGCTTGT
>JANDJT010000228.1:26785531-26799627 GCA_024331685.1 Stegophilus panzeri
AAATAAATTCATCCATCCATCCATCCACCCATCCATTCACCCACCCTCCCACCCACCCATCCATCCATCCATCCACCCATCCATCTATCCATCCATCCATTCACCCACCCATCCATCCATTCACCCATAAATCCATCCATCCATCCACCCACCCACCCATCCATCTATCCATCCATCCACCCACCCATCCATCTATCCATCCATCCATTCACCCACCCATCCATCCATCCATCCATCCACCCATTCACCCATCCATCCATCCACCCATTCACCCATCCATCCATCCATTCACCCACCCATCCATCCATTCACCCACCCATCCATTCACCCACCCATCCATCTACCCATCCATCCATCCATCCATCTATCCATCCATCCATTCACCCACCCATCCATCCATCCATCCATTCACCCATCCATCCATCCACCCATCCATCTACCCATCCACCCACCCATTCACCCACCCATCCATCCATTCACCCACCCATCCATCTACCCATCCATCCATCCATCCATCCACCCACCCATCCATCCATCCACCCATTCACCCATCCATCCATCCACCCATCCATCTACCCATCCATCCATCCATCCACCCACCCATTCACCCACCCATCCATCCATTCACCCACCCATCCATCCATCCATCCATCCACCCATTCACCTACCCATCCATCCACCCATTCACCCACCCATCCATCCATCCATCCACGCATCCATTGATCCATCATGTAAGTAATAACAGGAACTCGTTTCGTGGATGTTTCACAACATAACATGTAAAATGATGTAGGTTTAATGTTAAATATCCAGCCCTTCCTTTAAATTCAACAAGGATGCTTACGGGGACTTGTTGCTCTTGTGTGGGTTCTGTGAAAGAAAGATTTAAATATGTTACAGTTTATAAAGTTTCAGACACACAATCAAGAATGGAAAACGACCGTATTTCCGTGTAAAGTCGATCAGAACTGTTTTGAACCGATTGAGCGAGCGGTCAGATACGAAGCTTGCTGGATAAAGAAAGGCCACGTTCGCTGGCATGAGAACGTGATCGTGTAGCAGTTTTATGACATTCGTTCATTCTGCTTTATTCTGACAAGAGTCGCTAAGGTTTAAATGACTGATTAATTAATATTTTTGAAAAATAGAACGGCAGAAAATATCACAAAGGGGTACAAACAAAAATAATAACGGGTCGGAATGGTCAGAATTCCTTCTTGAGTGAGCGGGAGTAACCCCTGTGTTTCTCTCTGTTCACTACTTAGTAACTGATGAACTATATATGGGTCATCCATCCTTCCATTTTCCACACTACTTATCCTGCACAGGGTCACGGGGAGCCCGGAGCCTATCCCAGGGAACTCGGGGTACAAGGTGGAGGACACTGGATGGGGTGCCAACCCATTGCAGGGCCCATTCACACACCCATTCACAATTTAGAAATGCCAATCAGTTTACAGCACATGTCTTTGGACTGGAAGAGGTCTGTGGGTCATGACGGGTAATATTTGAAGCGATGACCCTTGAACACTACATTTTTTCAGAAAACAGCAAAGACGCAAAACCATTTCTCATGCCCAGGGATGCTCCAGAAGATGTGTGTAATCAGGTATAAGCAGTTGGTGTCAGTTCATATTTCACCACGTTTTACACTGTGCTTTATTCTGAATGGAGCATAACCTCAGAAGTTTCATGTATGGGGAAAAAAAACTTTTAATGCAGTAAAAATCAGGCGGAAACGTTTTGAGAAAAGTCCTGCTCACACCTTTACTACAATGGGCCCTGTTGCTTGATTTCTGGACTTGACATGCTCTGAATTCACCACTAGATGGAGGCTGTGTGTTTGTTTGTTTATTTCTCTCTCTCTCTCTCTCTCTCTCTCTGGCCTCAAAAACGTCTTCCTGACAAGAGCGAAACGTGATGAGCTGTGTCCTTATGTAGCCCTGAAAAACAAAACAAAACATGCCATTGCACATCAGATGAATCGGAGCAAAGAAACACCAATACAGAGTTTGTGATCGCTTATGACTGAATGTTGCATGTTGTTTTTATACAAAAGGTCCTGAAATGTAGTCAATCAGGTATTAAAAAAAAGCGAATCGTTCCACATATTGTTTTAAAGGAACGTTCCATTAGTCAACACCTCTAATAAATGTAAATGTTCTCACTGCCTGGAAGCGGTCGTATCAATAAACAGTCCGTACGGGATTTCTCTCGATTTCGCTGCGGCTTTTTTTCACAATTTTGTGATGCAACTTGTGGAGTTTTTTTTTGTTTGTTTGCGGAAAACTACTCGAATCGGCGAAATCGCAGTCGCACGAAATCTTTCGCACTGATGTTCGTTGGTAAACGAGACCGTTTAGCTGTACTCGTGTTCGACGTACGTGAATCGAAGAGGCCTTCGGTCGAATGCGTGTTGTGAAGACGGGCCAAAATGCACGGAAAATCTTCCGCCATTTTGAAAAATAGCGGTATTCCGCGGCGCTTCCTCGATTTCGCGTTCATTTCCGCGATCGCTAAATCCTGGAGGGACCGATTAACGCGTAATCCGTTAGACGCGTTTCATCACGTTTAACAATTTAACAACAGATGGGGAAAAAAATATTCTCTCACATCCCTCTGAATCCCTTTCCATACGTCATTATAGGAGTAATATGTGAAACGCGTGTAGGCGCGTTAAAATCGCGTCTTGCACGTGACATCGCGTGAACAATATATGATCACGTGTGGAAAGAAAGTGAGAAAATCACCAGAAAAAAATCCCAAGTAGAAATCAACCCACATTTCAAAAAAAAAAAATTCGCGAAATACAGTTTTTAAACGTGGAAATTGACTTTAATTCATTATTATTATTACGTAATTATTCACGTGATTTTTCTGAAAGGTCAAATTTTGCTTTAGTGTTTCATAACCGATTAATAAACACTGCGTTTAGCCTTTTGAACCCTAATGTAGCTGCACCGCCCTGTTTACAGTCTTGTGTGTTCTCCACGTGTTCGACCTTTGGTTAGGTTTACCGCAGTTGAATATTCACACCTTCAGGCCGTAAATAAAAAAAAAAAAATAAAAAAAGCAAGGTCTACCCTCACACGCAAGCTCGCACATGTTCGAGGGCCGCTGAGGTTCTGAACGAGGAGTAACGAGGACACATGACTCACTCTACAACACTGATAATTTACTCGTCTTTGTTGTTTTGATGCGTTCCTTTATGAGCGCTAATGTGCGGCTTTACCGAGTGACGCACGTAGCAGCTGGAAACGTACAAAAGGTTCAAATTTAAATAACAAAAAAAATTTTTAAAAAGGGAAATATAATCGCAAAGGTTATTGAAAAGAGAATATATCGATGAATCACGTCAGTGCCTCGGGCTTATAGGAATAAGCAGCAGCGGTTGTTGTTGCATGTGCATGCACGTGTGCGTGTGCGTGTGTGTGTGTGTGTGTGTGTGGTCCGACAGCAGTCGTTTAATTGTGTTCCCTTTCAAAAGGACACGTTTCAGTCTTTCGTCGCGTCACTTTGAGGACGTCCTGTGTCTCAGACAGCATCAGAGGAGAGGAGAGGAAGGGAAAGAGAGACGGAACGAAAGAGACTAGGCTTATCTGTGCAGAGGTCGAAGGTCAACGTGTGGCAGGATCTCCGGAGCAAGCCCAGAAAGAGGCAGCGCTGAGAGAGAACACCGATCTGTTCCGTCCTGCTGATTCGAAATGCATTATGGGTAGTGAGTTAAGAGCTACAAATGATCTGACGCGGTGGTGTGGTGCGGTGTGACGCGTCCCGACGCAAAGCGGGACTCGCTTTAACCATCCCAACGTCGCTTTTCTCATAACGCCGTGTTTTATTCCTCTTATACCACAGCGATTTGTCCATAACTACTGTCTTTAATTGATGCAAGGACAACACCTAGTGCTTTTCTTTTAGCTGTTTATGGTTGCATTTAATGTTCTGAAATGTCTGGGAGACAAGTTAGTTCCTGTTGTCGCTCGCATTAAAATCAGCTATAAAGTCGTTCCTTAACCAGGAACTCTTTTTTAAGTTTTAAAGAAAAAACAAAACAAAAAAAACCCCAGCTTGTTACCAAGAAAGTTACCGGAAAGTGGAAACAACTTTGTCCTGAAGGCAAAACTGTGTGAGTGTGAGAGAGTGCTAATACACTTAAGGATTAGTAAGAGGACTTGTGAGCCGAGACATCCGAATAAATCAAATAAAAAAGACCCATAATGCAACAATGAGTAATAAATGATAAATAGTGCAGCTCTAAGCTGTGCGCATACATAGAAACATAAAAACTTAATCAGACAGCATTGTGGTTTTGGTTTGTACAAGGAGGCAAGAACCGATTGGAGATCTACCGTCTCTTTCATTTGTCCTCCTAAGGAATGTGTTCAGACTTCTCCCTCGCTCTTTCTCTCCCTCGTTTTTTTTTTTTTTTTTTCTCCAGTCACTCACTCTTATTTGACCTTAACCGCCTCATTCATTCCTTCTGCCTTTGAATCTCTTCCTCCACCTCTCCTGCTGCGCAACTCACACTCCGCTCTTCAGTCTGGCCTTAATAATCCATCCTTTAAATACCCAAAGGTCCGGACCCCCGACACGTCCCCGCGATCGGGTTCCTGAGGCCTCCTTTTCATTTTTCTTTTTTTCATTTCGTACCTCCGTCCCCCTTTTTTTTCCAGGTTCTCTGGGGGGTGGCCGGTTTTTTTTGGACCACTCTGTCCAGAATAAGTTAGCAACGGGGGGTAAATGAGGAAGCATTGATTGACACAAAGACGAACATAATGCCCTGATTCCGCACCCCAAAAACGTTAATGCATAGGATGCGAAAGCTCGTTCTTTCGCACACAGCTTAAAGGAGTGTAAAAAATGGGACTAAGACAAAACGAGGCTTGCAAAGGAAATAAAGGAGAACGTAATAACGTGCCTAGCTTCTGTACCTTCAACACACAGCCAGAGAAAGCTCTTGCAGCCAGGATGAGAACGAGAGAGCTATATGCGTGCTTGTGCTTATAAACGTGACACGGGTGCTATTATACCGAAAAGAGTCAGCACACCACCCACACACACGCACAGAAAAAAAAAGACCTCAAAGATGGACCTAGATTGACCTAGATCACTTCTACACCTAACAGCAATCCATAGCGAGCAACAACAACAGCTGAAAAACCTTTAGACAGGGCCAGAAGATTGTTTGTGCTTCGCTCCCAAAGAAAAAGAGTGTTTGTATGGCTAAAAATGAAACCTGGCTAGTTACCAAATGACTGCACAAGACACTGTTTTACAAAAATATTGAGACAGCCAAAAAAATAACTCAATGTCCTACCTCATTGCATAACCAGTAGGTCTTTCACACAGAACCAGAAGAATCCAGACAGCAAATAAGCGATGGCTTAAGTACTAGCCCACATTCACCACCTTCATTTAGCACGAAAACTAGCTGTCAGCCACACCACAGCCACAGTTCAACCCTAAGGAACTTAATCAAGCCACTTTTGACCCAAAACTGACACCTGCACATGTGTTTGTTTCATTGGTTTTTCCAAAATTGGGAAACTTTAACCAAGGCTGCTATCAGGGTTTGGATGCAGAGTTTTACTGAACAAAGCAGATGAATCTAAATCAAAGTTACAAGATTAGCAACGTATCAGGAGCTCATAACTATGCTATGCTATGTCAGGAAACAAAAAAGACGGGTGAATACTGAAAAAGTGTGTAAACAAACAAAACACTCAGGACTTTGCAAAGATTCCATGAAAGTCTGTGTTGTTTATGGGGTGTGTGCTGTGTGGGATCAGGCGGTTATGATCAGCAGTCACTGTGCCTCATTCACACACACACTCACACACCAATGGTAGCAGAGCTGCCATACAAGGCGCTAACTTGCCATCGGGAGCAACTTGTGGTTCAGTGTCTTGCCCAAGGACACTTCGGCATGTGGAGTCACGTGGGCCGGGAATCGAACCGCCGACCCTACGATTAGTGGACAATCCGCTCTACCTCCTGATCCACAGCCGCCCCTGTGGGGCTAGCAATAAGCTAATCAGCTAGCAGATCATCTGACACATGATGTTACTGGGTTTAGAGTTTGGCTGAGGATTCTGGGAAATGGAGTGGATGTTGGTAGATGGAACAGCCATGACAGCCCACACCACACCACAATTTCCAAGAGCTGCCATAACTGAGGGAAAGCCATTAATGGTTCAGGGGGCCCAGACGTAGATAGGGTCTGTGAAGCAATCAGAGTAGGTTGGGATGGCATGCTCTGTGGAAGTCCCAGTGGACTCAAAGTCGTATTTTGCTCAGAAAAGTTTGCTATTTTCGAAATGTTCTTTTGTCCAGAGCAGTGAGATATGGCGGTAGCATATCGAAAGATCTTGTGCCTTTGTTTTATTTATTTATTTATTTTTTACATTTTTACAATTAAAATGTTGCAATGTATCAAAGAAAAACATGACAAGCTTTTCCTGATTAGACACATGAAATATCTGTAGAAGAAGTAGTATGTATTTCTGCATCTAGGCCAAAAACAGCAATAGACTTAGGTTAGTTGAGTACTTAAAAGTGCCTAAAAATAAGACCTGGCTAGTTATACCGAAAGATGCATTGCGTTGTAATAAAACTGTGTTTTTGGCAGAGGAGAGCATCTATTGAAGATAATTGTCCAGTCGGGAAGGGATCACGAATATATATATTTAGGCTAGGTGTGGGTTTTGGAGATAAACAACAATCAGATGGAGAGAAAAAAATGAAGTTGAGGGATTTGTGTTTTCTTTGTGGCTCTGAGAGTTTGTGTATGTCTGCAGTGACCTGGAAAGAAGACTAGAAAATAAAATCCACAAATAAAATGAAAGGATGAATGAAATGCTTCATTGTTAGATCGCAGACATTTACAAACCTGAGGTATTGGCTTGGCCTTGCTTACTACCTGACTCAATATGGAACCCTTTTTGGGAAGCAAAGAAAGCTTAATTATGCCGTTGAACCCTTAAAGAAACCTGAAGAAGATGTGTTTTTTTTTAATAATGTAGGCAGAAGCTGATCAATGACCTTATTAAGCCTCTCCATAGTTTGTATATGATTTCTAAGGAAGAGAAGGATGTGCTTAGAGAGAACACATTGATAGTCCTCTGTACCAGGTACGTTTCTACTGAATCATTAGTACTATTCAATTCAATTTTATTTGTATAGCGCTTTTAACAATGGACGTTGTCTCAAAGCAGCTTTACAGAGACATATAAACACAGGATAGAGATTTTACGTGTGCGAATTTATCCCCATTGAGCGAGCCGGTGGCGACGGTGGCGAGGAAAAACTCCCTAAGATGATATGACGAAGAAACCTTGAGAAGAACCAGACTCAGAAGGGAACCCGTCCTCATCTGGGTAACAACGGATAGTGTGAAAGTAAAAGAAAGTTCATTATGGTTTTTATATGAAGTCTGTTTGTTGAACTAGTCCACTGTTCACTAAAGGAGACCTGAGTGGTGGTAATTGCAGTCCCAAGGCCATCGCAGCAACCGTAGTCCCAGCAACTACAGCGAGAATGTCCGTGTGGAATTGAGATCAAAAACTATTTCATGGTACTTCAAGCGGTACCATCCTAAGCAATCTACAGGTTGTAGCCTCCAGTTGATGAGAGCTCCATCCAGAGATAGGGCATCCGAATGGATCAGGCAGGTCCGGAGAGCAGAAAGGGTCAGGATCACTGGCATCTCCATAGTACAACACCAGCTACACTGAAGGCTAGTTTTGTATATAAGCAGAGACTGACAAGAAAAGGTACATCATTATGTCCTGGATAGAAGAGTAGAGAAATCAATAATTGAGTAGGAGTGCCCTTCCTTCGAATGAAAAACTGAGCTAAAGATTGGATAAGAAGAGCATGCATATCATGGTTGTAGTAGAGCTTTGGCCACAGGATCAGATGCAGGCAGTGGTTTGCTGCCTCAAATGCAAAGACCATGAGAATGACAACCGACTAACCATTGTTCACGCATCTCCACCATCCTATCTATACCATTCAACAAGTGTTGTTGAGAGCATCCCAAACTGATGCCTCTAAGATTCAAGGCAAGACCAAGGTAATAACCCAGCTTTACTTACATCCCTTACTTGGATTTTCCCTAGTATTGAAAAGAAGTTGGCTACGGATCTATTCATCATTGTGGAGATGATTCAGAGATGAAAAAACTAACCCTGAGCTGTTTGCTGTCGTAATTTCCGTTTCAAATCAAGTGGCTTTTGTTGTCATTTCAACCATATACAGCTGGTACAGTACACAGTGAACTGAAGCAACGTTCCTCCGTGACCACAGTGCTACATAAAACAACACACTAACCACACGAGACGACACAGAACTAAATAAGATCTACGCGTTTTTACATAAAGTGCACGTATAAACGTCTGCTAACAACACAGGGCAGTACAGTATTACTAAACAGGACAATAGGCAGACTAAGTGACAGTGTAGCGTCCAAATGGACATATATAAACACTGTAGGGTGTGAAATACGGGTGGAAACACAACACGTACATACTCCTGCCTTTGCTTATTATTTCTCCACAAATCCTGCAACATTTTGATTTGTTGAGACATAAAGTGGATGTCAGTGTGGCAAACAAGATCAGACCTATCTGGTTATTACAGCAAAGGCCTCAGGTGTATACCGATGCCTTGGAATTCAACACTATACTACAGAATTGAATTATTATAGATGATCATGTGCTGAAAGAAAGTATACAGAGTGTTGAAGGCCTTCAGTCTATCTGGGCACCGATTTAGATGAAGATCTACCAGAAGAATGATAGTGGCTTACCTTGGAATAAGTGTCAAGATCTATTTAGAGATGCCACAAAGAGTTCCTCCATGGAACCTATAGTCAGAACGCTTGACATCAAAAGGAAATACTGAGTGGGTTTGGATCGGCAAAGCATACCAAAGATTACTTGAATTAGTGATTGGGGTCTGTACGAGTTTATAGATGTTCTGTTAGGATTTAGAAAGAGTACAGTATTTAAAATAAACTGATGAAGACTGTATTGCAAGACCAGAAGTTGTACAAATGGAAGTTGTGTACATAGACGACATGCTAGAAGAGAATGTTTTTGGCAGTTCCTTGGTATGGATAGATGCTATCAATGCTTTACACCACGGTATTAGTGCCCCAGACTTCTCTCTTTTATTGCTCAGACCATGGCGAGTTAAACTGGCACATAAAAGTCTCTCACCTGTGACACAGAACCAGAAGCAGACCAATAATTACACCTTCAGTGTACATGTAGTATCTGAATGTATATGTGCCTGGAGGTGGTTTGGGCTGAGATGTGGAGGATGAGGAACATCAGAGGAACATACGTTAATCATACTACCTGGGTTTTCAACCAGCATTATTACTTGTAACTATGGACTATCAAGTGCAAGGAATTGATTTGGTGGTTTATATAGTCAGGATGAATTTGTGGTTTGGGTTTGAGGTTTTTAGGTCCATGATGTGAGTTGTGATGCAGGCCTTCAGGACTTGTATGTTTTCCGTGTATGTGTGTGTGTGTGTGTGTGTGTGTGTGTGTGTGTGTATACAATCATAGTGTCTTTGTCTCATTGTCCACTAGTGCTGTCCAAAGGTGTCTAACACTGTACATTTTGTGGTAATGAGGTCGAAATATCCACCAGTCAGTGCCCTTTGTCACAATGACGTAACCAAAAGCAAGGGGATGGCACACACACACACCTTGTAGCCCTGCTAATGAAGCCACGCTAGCATGGAACGTGGTGTGTGAAAGAGAGAGAGAGAGAGATAGAGAGAGAGAGAGAGAGAGTAATTAGCAAAGAATTCAATATGTATGGAGTTGATTGGGCTCGGCTGCTCAATTGGGTCAAAGAACTCAGATTGCTTGACAGGATTGAGAAACAAATCGCCAAGTTTCTTGCTAAATCTGACGGAAAAGGGGGCTGTCAGGCGTCATTAGGGACACCTCTTAGTGCCCCGGCGATCAAAAGGTCCCAAATACACGCACACACAAATGGGCCCCACAAGTGAACTGTATCATTCATAAAAATCAAAGCATGGCTCTGATCTAAAGAAGCAGCAGCCAGAAAGACTTGGGTCTTGTGTGTTCATGTGTGTATGATTTGAGAGACATTGACAGCAATGGTTTCCTAATGAGGGAGCATTTCTTTACACCATTAATATCATTCCATCTCTCATTATTATCCTTCTTTACGTCCTCTACTGTTTACCTAGTGGAATACCCCAAAGTCAGCCACTGAGGTGCTTGACATCTTTGGAAATCCAAGTTCAAGTAGATTACACTGCCAGAATTTAAGGGCCTGAAGCATTTTACTCAAACATCTTGGTGGTACCAGAATGACCACCTAGCAGCTTTCCAAACAGCAGATCAACATTTGCTGTATACTATTTATACACTATGTGGCCAAAGGTTTGTAAACACTTGACCATCAGCTCTTCCCCAAACTGTTGCCACTACGTTGGAAGCCCACAATTGCCTAGAATGTCTTTGTATGCTGTAGCATTACAATTTCCCTTCACTGGATCTAAGAGGCCCTAAACCTGTTCCAGCATGACAGTGCTCCTGTATACAAAGCCAGCTCCATGAAGACATGGCTCACCAAAGTTGGAGTAGAAGAAACCGAGTGTCCTGCACAGAGCCCTGACCTCAACCCCACTGTACACCTTTGGGATGAACTGGAACACCGACTGCACCCCGGACCTCCTCGACGTCCCAACATCAGTGCCTGATCTCAATAATGCTCTCGTAGCTGAATGAACACAAATCCCTACAGCCACACCCCAAAATCTAGTAGAAAACCTTCCCAGAAGAGTGGAGCGCATTATAACAACAAAGGCGGAATAAATCCAGAAAGGGATGCTCAACGAGCACATATGGGTGTGATGGTCAGGTGTCCACAAACTTGAGTGTATATTGGACATCTCATTAATATTAGCACCAGAATTGCTAAACACATGAAAAATATTGAATGTGCTTCAGGATAGAGAGCTGGGCTTCTGATACACTTTCTTGTACACTCTTCCTGGCTAGACATTTGGATCTACGCAGAAATACCACAGACGTGCGTGTGTTTGTGTCATCACTCTGAAGGTCATACATTCCTTAAGTTCCTTTTCTGGAATTTCACTAAACATTCTCTCAGACAAGAACAACCTAATGGCTTTATTTGCATTTCATTGCCTTTAAACTCACTTCCAGTCAACTGGAATAATTCTGCTGACTGCTAACAGACGTGTCTAAAAGATTCAAATGACTGCAAACCACATCGTGGATAAAACATAGTCTACGTGCTGTCTGCCGCTAGGCTAGGCTAGAGGGAGAGTAATGTGTGTGTGTGTGTGTGTGAGTGAGTTAGCACGGTATACTACTGAAAAAAACGAGCCATACTCGGTCATTAGTGCCCGTGTAATCAGCGGCACTGGGAAAGAAAAGGGGGTCGCGCTGCTGGTGCGCAGATCAGCTGACCCGGTTTGTGTCCTCCCTCAAAGTCCCACACACGTACGTTCTAATTGAGGCAATTAGAGCAATGCGCTAATGACTGGGCCTGGGAACACACACTCACACACACACACACACACACACACACACAGACTCACACACACACCGGATTGAATGCCTAAACAAATAGAAATATGTGTGCCAAGCGGAGGTGTCTGTCTATATCCCATCCTGTCTGAGAGTAAAGCTATGAAATTGAATCTAGGTGTGTGTGTGTGTGTGTGTGTGTGTGTGTGTGTGCATGCATTTATCCTTGTTATGTTAGTCAGTGATTCCATTCAATATCTAAAGAAAGTGATGAAAGAAGGCTTCTTTCATAAAACAGGATTCTCAGTCTGGTTCAGAGGAAGTGACTGCCAAAACACAAAATATTGTTGACACCATAGACCTGTATCGGGTATGAAAAGAAAAAATGAATATACGTCAGAAGAGATTCACTAGGGTTAAATTAGGACAAGAAAATGTTTTAAAGTTAAACCATGACTGGCCGTGTCGTTATAGGAAAACAATCCACGACGGGTTAATATGATGCTTCACAATGGCAAGTGAGGTTACTGACTCTGGTGCTGAAACTAGAGACTCCTTCCATAATCGTTAAACAAACAGAAAATACTTATTTAATAAACATATTCTCGTAATCGGTTTATCATTAAGAGTCGATTCTGTAGAGCGTCTGCTACATTAGTCCACGTGTAGCTGTTACTAAAGAAACGATGATGTATCAGATACGAGTGCATAAATCGTTTGAATTACAGCCAGAACTACTGACTGAGCTTCTATTACGGAAAATGAATCACCTTCAGATTTGAGAATATGGAGAATGGATAATAAGACATATTGAACCATAACTGTATCAGTGAATAACTACAACCCCGGTTCCAAAAAAGTTGGGACGCTGTGTAAAATGTCAATAAAAACAGAATGCAATGATTTTGCAAATCTCATAAGCCCGTATGTTATTCACAATAGAACATAGAAAACATATCAAACCTTTAAACTGAGGAAATGTACCATTTTCAGGAAAAAAAATAAGGTCATTTTGAATTCGATGGCCGCAACACGCCTCATAAAAGTTGCGACGGGGCATCAGACGGCTGGAAAAGTAAGCGTTAATAAAAAGAAACAGCTATTCATAGTCTTTCCAATTTTACGTTGGGGATTGGGCATTATTCTGAAATCGTTCCACAGGTTGTAGATGCAGTTTTTCGCAGATTGGTGAACCTCTGCCCATCTTTACTTCTGAGAGACTCTGCATCTCTAAGATACTCTTTTTATACCCAATCATATTACTGACCTGTCGCCAATCAATCTCCAGCTGTTTCTTTTTAGTAACACTTACTTTTCCAGCCTTCTGTTGCCCCTGTCCCAGCTTTTTTGAGACGTGTTGCGGCCATCAAAATTCAAAATGACCTTATTTTTCTCTTAAAATGGTACATTTACTCAGTTTAAACATTTGATATGATTAAGTCAAGGCATGGACTCAACAAGGCGTCTGAAGGTGTGCTGTGGTATCTGGCACCAAGACCTTAGCAGCAGATCCTTTAAGTCCTGTAAGTTGTGAGGTGAGGCCTCCATGGATCAGACTTGTTTTTCCAGAACATCCCACAGTTGCTCGATCAGATTGAGATCTGGGGAATTTGGAGACCGAGTCAACACCTTGAACTCTTTGTCATGTTCCTCAAACCGTTCCTGAACAATTTTTGCAGTGTTGCAGGGCGCATTATCATGCTGAAAGAGGCCACTGCCGTTAGGGAATACCGTTGCCATGAAAGGGTGTACTTGGTCTGCAACGATGTTTAGGAAGGTGGTACGTGTCAAAGTCACGTCCACATGAAAGCCAGGACCCAAGGTTTCGCAGAAGAACATTGCCCAGAGCATCACACTGCCTTTGTCAGCTTGCTTTCTTCCCATAGTGCATCCTGCAGCCATCTCTTCCCAAGGTAAGCGACGCACACACATCTGGCCATCCACATGATGAAAAATGTGGTTGTCCTTCATTGGAACACTATTGGTAGGTACTATCCACTACATACTGGGAACACACAACAAGACCTGCCGTTTTGGAGATGTTCTGACCTAGTCATCAAGCCATCACAATCTGGCCCTTGTCAAAGTCGCACAGGTCCTTAGGCTTGCCCATTTTTCCTGCTTCCACGTCAACTTTGAGAACTGACTGTTCACTTGCTGCCTAATATATCCCACGCCTTAACAGGTGCCACTGTAATGAGATAATCAATGTTATTCACGTCACCTGTCAGTGGTTTTAATGTTATGGTGTGTGTGTGTGTGTGTGTGTGTGTGTGTGTGTGTATACAGTGCCCTCCACTAATATTGGCACCCTTGGTAAATTGTTTAAACTTTTGATCATTTGATCAAAAAATTAATAAAAATACTCTGTTCTCATGGATATCAAACACTTGCAAACACAACACAGGTTTATCAAAAAATATATTTTTGTTAAATATAGGTGTGCAACAATTATTGGCACCCTTTTAGCCAATACCTCCCTTTGCCAAGATAACAGCTCTGAGTCTTCTCCTATAATGCCTGATGAGGTTGGAGAATACATGGCGAGGG
>JANDJT010000228.1:26801386-26825491 GCA_024331685.1 Stegophilus panzeri
TTTAATCTTCAGAATTGAGTTCATGTGTTCATGTTAATTAGAGTAATGTGTTTTCTGTTGATGAGACCAGTTACTGTCAAACAACTTGTTGAAATGGAGAGATTAAAGTTTTTGTTTGCATCTCCTTCAGAATTGTGGAATTAATTATTATTCATTTAAAAGAGGGGATAAAAGGCAGAACTATCGGTATCGGTTATCGGTATCGGCCGATATCACTCTGAATAATCGCTTATCGTATCGGTGCATCTCTAGTTATTACGCTTTTTAATAAGACCCTTGGATTAGCTGTAGACCTAAATGGAATCTAAACTGTCATTCAGTAAATCGCTAACAAAGACGGCTGACGAAAACTGATCTACATACCAACCGGCGGTGTGAGCGTGGACCAGGCAGCAAGACAGACCTGTCTGTTTTTAGCGTTTTGTTATTTTTTAAAATAAAATGAACATGATAGTTTGTTGACTGGAATAAACAGTCCACCCTGGCGAACTGATATTTAATCACTAACTTTGATGTCTCTAGGTTCACAGGGGGAAAGAAAGTATCCTTCTTGCCGAAAGAACAGAGATACAGCGACGCTCTAAAGACAGTTGGTAGAGGTCAGGCTTAAGACTAGCATCTGAATCCATGTTCGTTTTGGAACGCCAAGTTAATTATATTCTGATGGAGTAAACCATGAAGTTCTGCCCAGCCAAATATGCCATTTTACTCAGAAATACTGTCACGTTTTGGAAAAAAAATGTATTTGAATTTCCATTTCAGGCTGTCTACTGACACCTAACACTGGCTACTCACATAGTTTGGTTTTAGTATGAAAATAGCAAGAAGGCAAATGTTTGGTGTGAAACTTAATTAATAATTAAGAGCTTCATCTTTTATGTTTTTCAGAGACTCAGCCCAACATCATGCTCTTTAATTAACATCTACTGGAAATGAAGTTGTGTTACGCGTTCATTCCCGTTGAATTTCCCCCCGGTTTTATTTGCATTCAAATGAATTAATTGTATGAAGTAACCATTACTTTAACCACTAGACAGATATCATCGATTTCTCAATCTTTCTCTCTCTCATGTGTAGCTTCGCAGGGCAGAACAGATGATTGTCATCTTTCTCAAACTAATTGCTTTCTGATTAGTCCAAGCCAACCCTACCCTGGTGACCTTTGACCTCTTCCTAATTGCACACAACTAAGATAGCGATGATGGCACACATCCAGAAGCGTTTTTAAACGTCTCTTCGGCTCTCGCTCCAGACGCTGCCTGAAGGAAACACGCACTTCAGTCTAAACTAAACACTTCAGTCGGGTCGGGTCACAGGATGTAACTGTAATCGGCATGTCAGACTAATTCAACGACACAGACGTTAAAGATGTTAAAGCGAGAACCAGCGTTGAAGTTCAAACTTGTATCGGGCTGAACCTGAAATTGTGAAATTCAATTAGAAAGATTTTATCGTTTCATTTAGCCGAAACGAAACTAATGGAATATTCTAACATGTTCGTCTGAAAGCGCCTTTATATCAAGTTCATATTAATGCTCTTCTTGTAATAACATGATTACTTCTACGGTTAAAACGTATTCAGGGAGACTTGTATGGATGACGCTCCATGTAATCTAAAAACAAATGGCTTTAAAAATTCTGTAAAGGAGACACGTTTATTTAACAGTCAGGCCAGGAGACATGACAAGCTGCATATTTTTGCCTTATTAACTTCGAGTGGGAAAAGAATGAATAATGTTAATGATAATGATAATTATATTGAGTCTTTATTTATCACATATACATATGCACAGAGATATTATTTTCTTTGCATACCCCAGCATGACAAGAGGTTGGGGTCAGAGTGCGGGGTCAGCCATGATACAGCACCCTTGGAACAGAGAGGGTTAAGGGCCTTGCTCAAGGGCCCAACAGTGCCAGCTTGGCAGTGCTGGGGCTTGAACCCCCGATCTTACAATCAGTAATCCAGAACCTGGCAGTGCTGGGGCTTGAACCCCCGACCTTACGATCAGTAACACAGAGCCTGGCAATGCTGGGGCTTGAACCCCCGACCTTCCGATCAGTAACACAGAGCCTGGCAATGCTGGGGCTTGAACCCCCGACCTTCCGATCAGTAACCCAGAGCCTGGCAGTGCTGGGGCTTGAACCCCCGACCTTACGATCAGTAACCCAGATCCTGGCAATGCTGGGGCTTGAACCCCCGACCTTCCGATCGGTAACCCAGATCCTGGCAATGCTGGGGCTTGAACCCCCGACCTTCCGATCAGTAACCCAGATCCTGGCAATGCTGGGGCTTGAATCCCCGACCTTACGATCAGTAACCCAGATCTTGGCAGTGCTGGCGCTTGACTCCTCGACCTTACGATCAGTAACCCAGAGTAACCTGTTTCACCACACGTTAAATGGATAAACAATAAATAGATCAAAAGTATAACGTTTCTTTGATGAATTAAAAATATGTAATTGTAGACATATCGCTGTGAGATAAGAGGAATAAAACACTTCAGGATGTGCTGTTTCAGGAAATTCAAATTTGGGATAGCAACAGGAACTCTGTTGCTTCCATCATTGAGTTTTTCTTATAGCATAACAGCTATAACATAACAGCTATAACATAACAGCTATAACATAACAGCTATGAATCAATGATGGAGTGAGGAATGAATAATGTACTGCCATTTGAAATGAACTGAACAGGTACTCCCATGTCTGATTATGTTTGGATCTGGTCTGAAAACTAGCAGTGGGAAAAGCATACAACCGCTCTGTGCTATGTTTATATTCTGTCACTGCTATAAATCCCTTGGATTCAAAGCATTTTCTGAATAAATAAATAAATAAATAAATAAATAAATAAATAAATAAATAAAAACCGCCCGTTCAAAGCGTCTATGACTATGAATTTAGTTCATGGTGCCATCTGATCTCAAATTTCACTCTCAGCTTATTGTAGAAAATAATAGTTTTTGTCTATGCCTGCGATACGTGGTATTAGTAAATGACCTTTAAATCTACACAGGATCAAATGCTTGCAAAGGCTGTTTCAGTGAAATGAAATACGGTTAGTCATTTCACAATTACAGACGCGTCTTAAGTCTCTGTTTATGGACTCGGCTTGCCAGAGAGACTTGAATTGCGTAGACCCGCATGCAGGGACGCACAGACTCGCTGAGAAATGTTTTAATCTGTTTGCAAAATGGCATAATAGTTTTGCCTTACACAACAGAGTCAGTGTTTTGCTGAAAGCTTGGTCATGCAGGAACTGCTGCATGGTGAAAGTTATTGTGTGTGCATGTGTGTGTGTGTGTGTGTGTGTGTGTGTGTGTGTATGTGTTTTACAGGCAGACTCTGTTTACAACTTGTGTGCATGTATGCACTTTTTCAATACAGGCAGGTAATGCTGTTTGGATGAATGTGTGTGCCTGTGTGTGTGTGTGTGTGTGTGTGTGTGTGTGTGTGTGTGTGTGAGTGTGTGTTGAAATGAGCCCCAGCATGCTTCCTCACGTCTGAGAGAGGATTCCTGAACACTTTTAATACCCCTGGGTGGTTCTTTCCGTGTGCTTTGGGCACAGTTTCGTCGCGTTTCACCACAAATATTGCTTTGCGTCACTCCTCTCTTAGCGGCTCACACACAACAAAGGTATGAATTAACTCCATTGTATCGATGCAGACATAAGAAAAGAACCGCAAGATGGGGTAACATGGCAATTAATGACAATTTAATGATGTTGAACGACTGAGGATGGAAGTGATGCAGGGAGAGAGAGAGAGAGAAAGAAACGCTGACTTGTGCTCAGTTGACCAAACGCAAACTTGTTCTATACCTAATTATATGGTGCCATTCTTTTTTTCCTGTCTTTACAACCCCATGTAACGATGCATGCAAAATGTGACGATCTGCATTGTAGAAATGTGTGATTCACATTGTGTTTTTTATTTGCACAGGCACAATTGCATTAGATGCATAATAGTGGTTAGCACGTTCGCCTCACACCTCCAGGGTCGGGGGTTCGATTCCCACCGTGGCCCCGTGTGTGCGGAGTTTGCATGTTCTCTCCATGCTGCGGGGGTTTCCTCTGGGTACTCCAGTTTCCTCCCCACGTCCAAAGACATGCACGGTAAGCTGATTGGCATGTCCAAAGTGTCCGTAGTGTATGAATGGGTGTGTGAATGTGTATGTGATGGATTAGCTCCCCGTCCAGGGTGTACCCCACCTTATGCCCGATGCTCCCTGGGGTGGGCTCCAGGTTCCCTGCGACCCTGTAGGATAAGCGTTATAGAAAATGGATGGATGGATGGATGCAATTGCACTGTTTAAACAACAGAGGTCCCCAAAATCAAACTAGAGTCAAAATATACTGTAGAGCAAGCATGTTGTCAGATGATTGCAATCTTACGTGGAGAACCTGCTCCATTACTGGGAATCACCATAAGGGTTAAAAAGAACTCCTCAGTAGCTTTCAAACAACACCAGCCCCGTGCCACTGCAATCTTTCGAGGTCGCTGAACCCGGGCATTTTAGCCAACTTTGGAGCTCTATTCCTGGATAAAATGATGCCTCAGGTGCAGCTACGGAGCTCATTATGTTTCAATCGATCATTGGGACTGCATGCACTCTACTGTCATACTCTGTTGGCTATTCATCAAAGCATTTTCTACATAGCAGAAAGACCTAATAGCCTAATAGCATTTGCAGAAAATATCATGAGGAAAAGGGTAGGAATAAAGTCCTTGGCTGAAATAGGTTCACTGTAGGTAAGCACGCTGTAAAGTGTACGTGCTGTAGAGCAGAGCATTTCTAAAGCCCATTGGCATGAGCAAGATACCAAGAAGTGTGCCTCAGGAGAAAAGCATACTGATAGCATGAAACAACAGATTACTTCAGGAAGGCTTGCCCGATTTCTCCTCCCTGCGGCATCACCTGAATCTGACATGGTAATGACACACTTCTGTCAAGTATTTTAATTGTAGGTTCAGAAAGCGATACAACACAAAGGGTTATATAAAAGGTTATGAGAGGGTACGAGGTTATTTAAGGTTCTAAAAATGGTGTATTGTGTGTCGTTGTTGTCCTCAGACTTGATTTGAATGATTTGAATGATCAAGCATATACAAGTTTATATTGGTTGATGCTTATTAGTAGAGATGGCATGACACCACTTTTTCCGATACCGAAGCCCTGAATATCAGCCAATAATTATGCGATATTGTTTTATTTAAAAACTACTAAACTCTACTTGTTGTTTTTTTTTAACTGAAGCACTTTACAGTTAAACTCTTTCACAGACAAATCACTTACACTGTAAATCTAATAAATGTATTATAGCATGAAGTACAATTATAATAAAAATCAATCCTAACAAAAGAAAGAAAAAAAAAAATCAATTGTCTTCATATGTAAACTTTTCCAGTTCCAAAAATACATTTATTTTCCAAACTCAAATCCAATCTTTGCCTTTTTTTTTTTTTTTTTTACAGGATCCTATATCTGATATGTTTACTCTAAAATCTGTCCAGCATTTTTGCTGGTATCGGTCCTATACAGATTCTGGCTATCGAATCAGTGCTATCTCTAGCTTAAAGTGCACCTATTATCCTTTTTCAAATATTCCCATTCATGTAGTGTGTATATAGAGCTGTTTGTGAATGTAAAAAGTCTGCAAAGTTTCAAAAATCAAAGCGCACGACAAATGGAGTTATCGACTCCCGAAAGAAGGAACCGATTCTGAACAGCTGAATCGAGTCGTTAGTGATTCCAGACTTTACTTCCTGTACTAACCTACGTAGGTTTGTAACAAAAATCACCACCTCTGGTCTTCATCATCCGCTCGCTGACAGCGGTAGACCAATCACGACAGACTGGGACAGCTGACCAATCAGAGCAGAGTATGCTATCTGAAAGGAGGAGTTTAGAACGAATCCTTTTAGAACGAATCATTTAACGAGTCGTTTGTGACACTGGGGGGAAAAAGGTAACGCTGCAGTTTAAATTATAAGCACGTTAAGGTGTTTTTTGACCTCGGATGCACGTAAATCTATCGTATGAGATCTTTAAAACAAAATTAGGCACGTTTCAAAACCATAATAGGTGCACTTTAAGGCTATAAAATAAGGCATCAGTGTTTTTTTTGGCACTGGCACTTCACTTTTGACTAGTGCAATGGACATTGATCAGAGGAGACACATCTATTCTGAAATTGACATGAGGAGAATAAACGCATAATTCTTTGTCCATTCATGTTTAAACATTCTGGTTTTGTCATCAACGTTAAAACGTTCGCTAATAAGACCAGAAATAATCTTCTCTACGGTACATTGTTCAAGGATTTGGTTTGGTCTAGCGAAATACTGAAAGGTGGATTTTCTTTCAAATGCAAATGAGCTGCACAGAGAAACTGAGACTTTACAGTAAAACTCGGAGTCAAAAGGGACAGACGGACGTGAGTCGAGGTAACTGCCATGCACACGTTCCTCACCAGCTCTCGGACGGACCGTCAGTGGACATCCAATAAATCTTCACGGTGTACAGTTTTCTCTTGTATTCTGCTGAAAGGAGAGAATCCCAGAAGGACTTCGCTTTCTGTAGTGAGTTCTGTGAAATCATGTGCCGTGTATCAAGCAGATGGCTCTCCGACATCTCAAAAAGTTACTGAAGCTCAACATCTCAACATCCGACAGGGTCTAACTCGTGTTGTGCCACATGGGTGCCACATTGGGTGCCACATTGGGTTAAACAATTGGAGAGGGGTCAAAACAAGAACCTGAAGGTATAGCAACCTTCTTGTGACTCGTCCACGACTGAGTTTACGGCGATGAATAATCCATATTTGCACATATTTGTTTTAAAACTAAGCAACACCTCTCTGCCTCAATTTACACATCTTTCATTGGATTATGACATTACTTTTAAACCCATGCATTAGTTATTATGGGTTAGCTAATTAGCAGATGCTGTTGATGCATGCTTTTTAAAGCATGATCTTTCAATTTAGAGGGAGGGGTGTAGCTATAGGAACAAGAATTATGGGGAAATGTTATTATATTATGTTATGATATTATATTTATATTGGTGACATAACTGAACGTTTTATGATTTTGGACTGTTTTGGACTGTTATGTGCTGCTTTTCTCTAAATGTATGGCACCTCACCAGTTTAAGTTTTTAAGAGGGACAAATAACCTAATTGCCAATAACCTAATTTATCCCCCAAACCCACATTGAGAAATTGTTTAATATCTCAAGACAACCGAATCAATCCCACCTTCAGTGATTTCACCTTGACACGGATATATTATATGACGTGTGCATTACACGCAACACCTAGAACAGTGGTTCTCAAACTGGGGGTCGCGACCCTGTTCTGATTTCTAAAGACAGACGTGATTAGAGTGTTTTTAAAAAAAAAATAATAATTCAATAATATTTCGCGACTCTAAGATATGACGTCGCCGTGCTCAACAACAGCTCGCAACTACGCGTGGAAACCGCAACTGCACGTGGAAAACGGGTCAATTTGAGTCTAAAAATGTTGAGGACATTGTAGACAGTCTGCCGGAGTGGCCTGAACCGTGTACCTCTACTAAACACAAGAGCAAGACCACATCTGGCCAATGTAGGAAATGTGGGAAATATCAAGGAGAATTCATAAAGTACGGAGCCACTTGCTCTACTGTCAACGACGTGGACCATCCTCGGTGTGTAATCTGTTCAGAAGTGCTTCCCCATGAAAGTATGAAGCCTTCGGAGACATTTGGAGACAAAAAAAAAACTAAGTGTGTTGAAGGGAAGTTCAATAGGCGCTCTAATCCACACAGAGGTTTTAATTCCATCCAGTTAGGAGCCACATCCACTTGTTGAATCAATTTGGCTTTGTCTTTTTGATAATTTATATCAAGCATGGCTCCTCCTCGGCTGGAACGAAAACCTACAGCCACACTGGTGCTTAACTGATAAGATTGGTCACCCCTGGTCTAATAGATATGTGCAGAAGGTAATCCCCAAGATGGCTCTTGTTTTCATTTCACACTGGTGGTAACCATAGTTAACTAAGGAATAAAAAAAAAAAAAAAAAATTTTAAACAGCAGAGTAACTATCACCACCCTGACATTTATTATTTCCAATAACAGTACGTCCTAAAGTGTTTTACTCCTCTTATACCACAGCAACTTGCCGACGATTCCAATTCTCATTTATTAAAGAATAACCCGTTATACATTTAATCAATTTATAAAGCTTACACTAGAGACTCCTTCCATGAATGTTAAATAAAAACCGTCCTCACCCATATGTTAATCTGTTTATATGGAGCATCTGATATACAAGTCCCTGTAGAAAGAATTAAAGTCTGTTAATAAGCTGGGAATGTCTGTCTTCCATGAAGCTCTACAATCAAGAGTTATTGTTATAGAAAATTATTCAACACCTTTAGACCAATCAGATTCAAGAGCTCGACAGCACCGTGGTATGAAGCAACGAAAGTGCTAAACTGCATGGTGAAAGATACAGTAACGCTTGCATGAGTATTAGGAAACACAAGCAGCACTAATTCAATATCTCTCTTTCACATTGAACTTTCAATAAGCACTTTATCCTGGCCAGGGTCTCGGTGGATCCAGAGCCTTTCCCAGGAACACTAGGAACGAGGTGGGAATACACCCTGGATGTGATGCCAGTCCATCCCAAACACATTCACACACTCCTTCAAACCTAGTGGCAATTTATCTTCTTTCACCTAATAGGTGGGAGGAAACCAGAGAACCCAGAGGAAACCCACCTGGACACGGGGAATGCTTACAAGCAAACACCACACAGACAGCAAACTGATCTTTGTGACGAAGCAACTCTTTCTCTCTGCGCCATCGTGTCAAACTAATTTGCTATCTGCATAACTAATTGAATCTGAACTCTATTCATTCACAGGATGCTCGAAACGCTATTTCTATAGCTTTGGGTTGGCCTGCAAATCTGTTGATTTAATCTATGCAAAACCAATTAAGTTCCCTACTGGCATTCACTCAGTGAGATTTAAACAGTTAAACACTCACACGTGCGCGCACACACACACACACACACACACACACACACACACATCAGGTAAGTGATCCATTAGTGTGAAAGTATCTCTGCTAGGACAAGCCAATTAAGCCTGAGTAAATGTTTATCTACAGTATTACTGTAGCTCCACTCACCTCTCAGGAGAAATCATTCAAACACACAAATCTATCCCAATTCAGGGATGTATACTATATATAAAAGCTGTGTGTACTTGTATTTAGTGAGGACTCTTTGTGAGGATGTCCACACAATGATAAGATAGTGTTAAATGTCCTCACGGTCACTTGGACCTCACAAAAATAGTGTTTTACAGCTTTTATTTGAAAGACTAAAAGCTAAAATATTTGCGTGTGTATGTGTGTGTGTGTGTGTGTGTGTGTGTGTGTGTGTAACAGTCTTACTGTGCACTGTGTGCTTAAGACAAATACTGTATTAGTTGGCTATACAACATGTTGGCATTTGAGATAAAGATAAACCCAAGATAAATTTTAATGACTGATCAATGCCACAATCTGCCTTTTAGTTTGTGCTAACTGAATTTCACAGGAGATTTGAAATGAGAATAATGGAAGAGGAAAGGTGGAATATCCAGAAAATATCTCTGTGATCATCATAATAGAGATATTGTATGTGGATATAACAACTTCCTCCCTTGTAAAGCTCTCTCTCTCTCTCTCTCTCTCTCTCTCTCTCTCTCTCTCTCTCTCTACATATATATAGAGAGAGAGATAGATAGATAGATATAAAACTGCTGGCAATGTATATGAATGAATGAGGCTATTAAATCAGGTACAGCAGGAAGAGACAGAGGGTGAGAAAGGCCTTGAGGCAGGTAGAAGTGTGGCGTAATTGCTTGTAATTAGTGAAATTACGTCTGTGAGCCGAGAAGTTAGACAGGTAGGTAGACCGAGGTAAAGGCACAGGTACAAATAGAGACATGTGTACATATAAAACAAAGGTGCAAAGGTGTAGGAAGAAATACAGGTAGAGCTGGAGCCCGAGTCATAGATTTGAAAAAGGACAGCTATAGACAAATGGACAGGTATAGATGGGGAAACAGGTTCAGATAAAAGTGCAGGTAAAACTAGAGAAAGAGGTGGTATAGGTAGAGATGGAGAAAAAATATATAATGCATGTATAGTTATAGATGCAGATAGAGTTAGACATATAAGTCCAGGAAAAGACAGTGGTACAGGTTAAGACACAGGCGAAGGTAAAAACAGTGGTAGATGTAAGTAGACGTAGAGAAGCAGGAACATCAGTCAGAGCTTGACTTTTGACGATTTGGTGGATGAAAAGCTGTGATTTAGGGGAAAGAGTGGTAGGATATTATTAACCACGGGGTAAATCGGTGCACGAAGGACCACTGGGGTACCAGGAATGCATTGATCGGTTATGTCAAGTTTGGGGAAGTTATATGCGTGGATGTAATAATTAGCATGGATATCTAATGGGATGATGGGAAGATTTGGGTTGAGATTCAAAAGCTGTGGGTTGGGTAGGACTCAAACAGGATGAGACATGGGTATGGATTTCACCACACATAGTGTCACAGGTACAGGTAGAGACCAAAGTACATAAGTAGAATTATGCAAGTACTAATCCTTGTGAATAGTCGGCTGCAGGTGCACCACCCAAAAGCCTAAGTAACTTATGAAAGGTTTATAAAAAGGGTTTAAAAAGTGCTGACTTTTAGCAATGATCTTTCCCAAAACCGGAGAAAAGATCTAGCGCTGGTGTTGTGTCAAGTCAAGGAATCTGAATCGCGCAGTACATGCTGATGCAGGAATCCCCGATTTTGATGACTTGGGGATACCTGTTGTTAAGGCTTGGTATGAAACAGGGGTCAGAGGTTATGGGGTGAAAGGTGAAGCGGTGAGGGTGTTAAGATGCGAGATTGATGAGGCGATTGTGCTGACGTGCACGAGATTCGACTATGGAATCCAATACATTCGTTTGACTCGAGCTGGGTTGGGGAGACAGTGCTTTAGACAAAACCAGAACCACAACAGTGATTCAGTGCCTGAAACTGCCGTTTGATCCGCGGTGACCTGTGACCATTTAATGGCGTTTGACCATAAAATCCTGCTGACTTGAACAAGTCATTTGTGTGTCTCAGACGTGCAAGACAATAAATCAGCCACGCTTGGATCTTATTCAGATATTCTTGCTTTCCGCAGACATACCCAAACACTCGCGGGATTTAAAGCACAATCGTTCTCACATGCAAGCACAAACACTTATTATGTGTCTTATATGGGTGTGCTCGGTTTCTCTTCTCTTTACCTAACACATCCGCACACACCCCTCACTGTGAGTTCTCGCCCTGGTATGTTAGGTATATAGACGACACCCGCTAATCAGACTTTCTTAAATAGTGAGTGAGTCACTGCTGAAATGATTATGTTGAGATTTAAGTGTGAAATATCAAGGAGATAAAAGAAAGAGTACAGGGCTGTCCGTTTAAATAGCATTCGAATCATAATATTTACATATTCAAAAAGGATATTTTATCGGAAAAAACATTTTTTATGGCCATTTCTGTCGCTCATTTTTTCTGTCTGAATCCTAAACTGCTATTCAAATGATTTGGTATTTGGCAGCGTTAAACCCTTAGGGGTCACTCACATTTCCTTATTATTAGTTTCACTGCAATTCAAAGTAGTTACTTTCTTTAAAGCAAATAACAATAGGTTTTTGTGAAAATTGGTATTGACAATGCATTAAAATACATTATAAAATGCCTAATGCATTTTATAATATTAAATATTTTAACACAGCCTGCATACACATTCACACACATTCGCTCTCTCTCTCTCTCTCTTACACAGATACACACACACACACACACACACACACACACATGTTCATTTACACATAATTTTCAAGAGTGAGGTAGAAGTGAATTTTCCTGGCCTGTGTGGGAGAAAGAAAAAGCCCCCTGCTGGTCATTGTTTGTTTGAATGATTGACAGGTGTGTATCACAGCATGTTAACACGGCCAGGAAGGCAGAGGCAGGCGCACACACACACACACACACACACACACACACACACACACACACACACTCCACTTGAACCAAACACACCCTGCCCAGTCCCTGTGGTGAAGCTGTCAATCATTCTGAATTGTACCACTCAGTGTCTGCACTCCTTCACTGTTTCCCTTACTCCACCCCCAATTTATAAGACCCCGCCCCCTGTGTGTCCCCTGCTGAGTGTGATTGACAGCTTGACTGTGAGAATGGATAGCGCTCTGAGAAACCTCCCTCCTCCCCTGGCACGGTCTTGGCCTGGTCTCGCCCTGGCGCTACGCTCGGCTCCCAGCGGATAACGCTAAGCTAATTAGCCAACGGTGGTCATGTTTCGCCATAAATCATACAGACTGATGCTGACAGTGAGCATGAAAACCGAACCTGGCACACACCAAACGGTTAGCTTCGCTCTCTTTTTCTCTCAGTTCGCAGGAAGGGAGACAGATGGAGGGCAAGCGTGCGTGAGATGTGTCGAATGAGCATGTGTACAGCAGGACTCCCTCGGCCCCTTGGGTGTTTTCTCTTTAAGACTGGAATGTCTCGCCTTGCTGATTGTTCTCCAGCCCTTTGAGCAGATCTCTGAAAGGACCGCCGGAGTCAGCAGACCTTTTTTGAAGGCTCCCGAGACGTCTCTGAAGATGGAAGGGAACCTTTTCACAGCGGTTTTTAATTACTGACACGCAGCAAATCCAAACACGAACGGTTAGCAAGATCTCAATTAATGCCAACTGTTCATCTGCCAACTGTTCAGCCAACCAACCGTTTCTGATCAGACCACTCTGCTAAGTGGCTTGAAGTTTTGGCCACCATCTGAACAGCATGATTAAATCTAATGGACCCAAATCAAGTCTCGTTTCTAACTCTAGAGGACTTCCAATTGATTTTCCAATTGATTTTGGAATGCTGACTGCTCAGCCATGCGTTCGGCTCATAAAGGAATATCCAATCCCATTAAACTTGAACAAAGTTGCTGGTCCATGCATTACACAGAATACTCCAATAATCCACTAGGACGTGAGCAGGAAAATCACTTTAATCACAAAGACGAGAAGGGAGTCATTTGTCAGTGCTTGTTGCCTTGTCCAATCATCTGAATTTGAGCAATTTGAGCGCACACAGTTAACGACATCATAACACGCTACACTGAAACTGATCGATGAGTAAGCAGCTCTTGGATCAAACGCTGGATTCTATGAGGTTTTATTAAAGGATTTTTTTTTTTTAAATATATTATTTCTCTCTATAAGTGGTCTTGGCATCCTTACTAAATGGGGAAAAAGTGGTTGAACTCATGAACTTAGTTGACTGATGCTTTTGGAAAGCACTATCAGAAAATGCTTTTTACCAGTTTTGTCCAACTGATAAATTGGATAAAATGATATTACCAGTTTTGTCCAATTATATTCAAATAAAAAGGTTCATCATTAAGAAACAACACCATACAGTATACTGTATTAAGCAGATCCATATGTTACCATTTAATTCAACTAGAAATTCAACTAAAATCAAAGCTACTGTAAAATAGTTGATATAGGAACACCTGTGACCACGATAATCGAATTCTGTATTAAAACAGCAGGTTAAAAATCAATCAATCAATTAAACTAATATCTATTAGTGATCAAATCTCAGTAACACGCACTCACTCGTGGCTTATTGCATTAATACATGGCGTCAGCATCATATAGAACAAATAATTAAATCTACGCAGAAAGCTAAAATAGCTAAAAGGTTGACTCGTGTACTTTTAATTGAAAAACATTCACTTTGATAATAAAAAAAAAGAATCTTAGAACAGGATTCAGACGTTTAAACTTCAATATTTGGTCTAGTACAGACGTTTAATTTATTTTATACAACAACTCGGACATCCGATCGATCAGAGGGTGTTGATTGTTCTTCAAAAGCATCTTCGACAAGAGTTCAGCTACATAAATATATTTCTGATATTAAAATTGTTCGTTCTGATATGTTGTGGTTTCTATACTAGAAGCTTTTTTGTACAGACTTGTAAGGTGGCTGTTCAATCTAATCAAATTATAAATATAATAATAAATATAATAGTAGACTGATTTATATTGTTTAAACATTTAACATTCAAGGAAGTGTCCTCACTTTGTAACAAGAAGAGGTGAAGCTGTTTGTTTAAGTTTATCGCCACAGGAAAGAGGAGTTTTCCCTTTGTGGTTTCACTGTAACATGGCAACATGGCATGCTTTTTTTTTTTTTTTTTTTTTGTCTTATTAACTTCAACAAAGAGAACAAAAAGAGAGGCTGGTGAGAACAGGAGCTAACTTGCCTTGCAGACATTCCACAACGTTAAACGTAGCTATAAACAGATAAAAAGACAAAAAAAAAAAAAAAAAACGAAAACATGATGTGTCATTCATTATTATATTAACATGTGTAATCATTGGCAAATTGCTGTGATATAAGGAGAATAAACACTTCAGGATATGCTGTTATTGATAAATAATCAACTCCGTGGTGGGAACAGTAACGCCGCTTCACATCAGGCGGCATCACACCGTATTGTCATTGATTATTTTCCGCAGCTAACACGGTTTATTATGTATTAATGATAAGTTGAACCTTTGTTGACGTTCATTAATGCAGTAAATAATGTTAACATAGTGACAAACTAAGTTAACATATATTCATTTATGTTTGTTTAAATGTTTATTCAATCCATGACTAAAAATACTTCAGATAAATTAAAAAAAAAAATAAAAAAAAATTGTCTTGAGCATGCTCCTAAATGATGATCGTTTACTTAACGTTGTTCTCTGGGAGCTTTTTCTGAATTCTGCTACACACATGCTCTTTAAACTGTTGTTCATGTTGCATATCTTCATTGTAGGTGTTCATTATTTGGCTTATTCATTTATTATTTGGAAAAAAAAAACCAAAAAACAACAACAACAACAATTAATGCAATTGTTTATGCTTTGTTGGTGTTACTGACGGTTCATTAATGGCGACGTTCGTGGTTTGTTAATGTCAATGCATTAAATAATGTGAGTTAAGTGAACATCAATGTAGAGTGTTACCATTTGATTGAATTCATAAATGAAGCGTGACTCTGGTGTGGCTCTTCGATTTGAATGCCGCTCTGCAGCAGCCATCCATCTCAGTGGCAGGGGGCAGGTGTGTGTAATGTGTGTTTGAATGCAAAACGACGGCAGATAAATCCAGTTAGGCTTTGATTAGATTACAGTAGGGCAGGATGAATGGGATCAGCTAGAGGACTGATGGAGAGAGAGAGAGATAGAGAGAGAGGGAGAGTTGGGGTTCTAAATGAAATGGCCTCGGTCCATTCACTGCTTCCAAAAACCTCCTTCCTTTCCTCTTTCATATTGATAGTGGTCCCAAAGGGAGGGGGGCCTTGTGGGAAAGGGGGCAGGGAGGGGGTGAGTGGATTTGTCCGTGGGTGTCTTACGATCTGTTTATATCTGTAGCTTTATTTCCCTCCTTTTTTTTTCCAGGTACCATTCATGCTTTTCATAATTAGGAAGTTAACAGCTCCGGTAACTTTTTGAGCACTCTAGATGAGTGTTTCTGAATGCTGGTCCTTCACATTTTGGACCATCACGTTTCTGTGGTTTCCTGCTACCAAATCACCAGATTCAACTAGAGATGCACCGATACTAAATTTCTCAGCCGATACGATAAGCGATTATTCAGAGTGATATCGGCCGATACCGATAACCCATACCGATTGTTCTGCCTTTTATTCCTTCTTTTAAATGAATACTAATGAATTCCACCATTCTGAAAGAAATGCAAATAAAAACTTTATTCTCTCCGTTTCAGCAAGTTGTTTCACAGTAACTGGTCTCATCAACAGAAAACACATTACTCTAATTAACATCAACACATGAACTCAATTCTGAAGATTAAAGTACGATTACTTTTATATACTACTCTACAAATATATTTTTCTGTGCAATATATACTTTTTTGTCAATTCATCTTCATTTAAATCTTTCAGCAGTGTACTGGCGCTTTAATTCAGCACGAGCAGCGCGACAAAATAAATAAATAAATAAATTAGACTCGACGCCGAAACTCCCGCTTCACTGCTGCTCACTTCCGGTGTAAAATTTTATCAGTGCAGAGATTACAGAGATTACAAACTGCAGTTTTGTCGTCATTCCACACAAAAGATATAACCTGCATTAATAGTGCCCTCACTGATGCCCATGCCATGGGCACTGACACGCCCCCATACCATGACAGACGCTGGCTTTTGGACCTGACGCTGATAACGACGCTAACAATTTTGTATTTATTAATGCACGACATCTCGTACATTTTATTCATTTATAGTTTACTTCTGGAACATCCATGAAACAAGTTAGTTCCTGTGATCACTTACATTACAAGAGATATAAACAGATGCTCTGTTGTGCCCAATCGTGGTGTTAAAGGCGAGTTTTGGCACTCATCGCAACCCATCCTCATCATCCTCAGCAGGAAATGGCTATCAGAGATGCTGAGTGATTGACGTTTGAGCGTTTTCTGAAGACTTCCTTGGCTCAGCTGGAGAGCTTATTTCCTCCTCACATACCTACCCAAATAGCATGCATTCAGTTAGCTACACTCACACAAACAGACATACGCACAACATGATTCGCTGGCCATTAAATCCGATCAAATCCATTACTAGCAGCTCTAGCAACTGCGTTTAAAGTTTTAAAGGGAATATAGTGTTCTAGTTTATATAAAAAAATGACTTCATACAGAGAAAACCTACGACAAACCTTAGGAAAGGTCAGATTAACCGTGGCTTTAGAGAACACAGTGAGAGAGAGAGAGAGAGAGAGAGAGAGAGAGAGAGAGCTCAAAAGTATAAAATCTGGATAGCCGTTTAATTTACCATCAGAAACGCATTCCAGGCAGAGAGAGAATGTATGTGTGTGTCTCTGTGTATTCCTACAAAATGATATATTCTTGGTTTCCTCCCCCTGTAGCTTAGGGTGAATGTTTCAGACAGAGCCTCACTTCCGACTGCACGTGATTAACATCCACACATTCCCATGTTCGGGTTTGTGTGAGTGTGTGTGTGTGTGTGTGTGTGTGTGTCACTCTCCAGTCAGACTGTGGTATGTGTTCCAGGCACTCACCTGTTTCTGGTCAACGCCCTTTCGCACTCACTCACACACTGAAGAGTAACCTCAGCGATCCAGGTGTGAACATATTCAAATAGTTATCGGCAAGCAGGAAGTACACACCTTCATTGAATCTGCTTCTGTTTTTTTTTTTTTTTTTTTTTTTCTCCCCCTGTTATTTAATAGCTCTTTCACCCTAAGGCTGAGAGACAGAGAGATGGATTTGGGCTTTGGGATGAGACACCTTTTGAAGGTGCACTTTTGAGGGCCTTTTTCAGGCTTTTGTCCTCCTCTTTCCTCTCCTCTGTCCTTCTTTCTCACCATGCTTTTTGTCTCGAGGTGCATTTGACCCCTTAATCACTGCCTGAGGTGAGCTCCACACGCCACTAATGGATCGCTTACGCTCACACACACACACACACACACACACACACACACAGTTTGTTGATGTGTGTAAGTAAACAGGGAGCTTCTTCAGGTTGCCATTGTGCCGTGAGAGGATGGAGTAGGCTGCTGTCACAAAGCAATCTGTTACCACACACAAACATTCTAACAAGCTACAAAGTGAGCGTAAAGTTATAGAATGCATAATTGTAGAATTGTAATGCTTTAAAGTGCACCTATTATGGTTTTTCAAATAGTCCCGTTCACGTAGTGTGTTATCGAGCTGTTCGTGAATGTAAAAAGTCTGCAAAAATCAAAGCGCACGTCAAACTGAGTTATTGACTCGCAAATGAAGGAACCGATTCTGAACAGCTGAATCGAGTCGTTAGTGATTCCAGACTTTACTTCCTGTACTAACCTACGTAGGTTCGTAACAAAAAGCCCCGCCTCTGGTCTTCATCGGCCGCTCGCTGACAGCGGTAGACCAATCACGACAGACTGGGACGTCTGACCAATCAGAGCAGAGTATGCTGTCTAAAAGGAGGAGTTTAGAACGAATCCTTTAGAACGAATCATTTAACGAGTTTGTGACACTGGGGGAAAAGGTAACGCTGCAGTTTAAATTACGAGCACGTTAAAGTGTTTTTTGACCTCGGATGCACGTAAATCTATCGTATGAGACCTTTAAAACAAAAGTAGGCACGTTTCAAAACCATAATAGGTGCGCTTTAAAATATACACACCGACATACATTTTCAACACATCTATCACACTGTTACTTCATATGAGCTGCACAGTGGATCGGATTCCTGTACTGCACATGCTAGTGATTGGATTGGATTCCTGTGTTAGAGCATGCATTATTACATAAAGCTTATTGGTTGCAACCAGAAGTCATTCACTTTGAATGACAGTTGCCAGTTTACAGTAACAACATATAGACTGACTACTGGTAAAGTGGGTGGGGTTCAGGTGACGTAGTTCAACTTTTACATGAGAAGTGAAGCGTTGTGGTGACTCACAGTTTTGTGTTTGTGGGTTTATTTTCTCCAGAAGCCACGGCTTGTGCACCATGTGAAACGTGCTATATACGCAACAGTGAGCGTTTTCTCTCTTAATATTTTATCATATATCTACAATACAATTTCAATACGTTTTTTTTTTTTTTTTTTTACAATACGCCACATCACTATCAAACCTCGTTTCCCCCAGACACATACACTGTACTCATAAGACCACTACGGAAGCAGAATCAAATTCAGCAGTCATGGAGAAACTCCACCACTGTGTGACATCCGCACTTCAGACTTTGTAGATCATGTACGTCCAGTATATCTATTTTACAAAATAAAGCGTTCCCTAATTGAACTGTTTTACATTATTAATGTATTTAGTATTTAATTTAATTTATTTTACTAACTGCTTTCCTGGGAAGGCAAGATCGGGAATATACCCTAGCTGGAACACCAGTCAATCGCAGTACACCGTGCACACACACATTCACACAATCTACATTTTACATACTGTATTAATATTTAGGTACTGGGTTAAAATCTTTATTTTTAGTACGTTATTTATTTATTTATTTTAATTGAACATTTCAGCATCTAAAAAGCTCTTCATGAGTAACTCTTCATGACGCGGATCAGTCGTGTTGAATCTAATATGTTATTTCTATAGTAGCCCTGTACGCATTAAAAAGGTGTGTAATTGTTAATATGGTGTCGTTTTCTAAGAGGAGATTTAATGTAACATTTATGGAAGGAGTCTCTAGTGCTAGCGTTTTTTTTGTTTTGTTTTGTTTTGTTGTTTTTTTTTAATTAAAGGCAACACTGTAACTTTAAGCATTCTGACATGGGAAAGTCTTAATGACTCGCCTCTCGGTAACATGGCGTGCTGCATTTTTTTTTTGTCTTATTAATTTCAAGAGAGGTGAGATGCTGGTGAGGGAATTAGTGTTTAAAGCTGCTATAACAAGCTATTTTGTTTCGTAGACGTTCCGCAACATCGAAGGTAACTCTAAATGGATAAACAATACGATGCTTTGTTATTAAAGAAATAAAACCCGTTAACATTAAAATCGCTGTGGTGTAAAAAGAATAAACAATATGGTGGTAACAGTACCTATGATTCCCACTGTTGATTATTTTCCTATAACAGCATGCCCCAAGTGTTTTATCCCATACATAATAAATTAACAAATATTCTGAAGCAATCATTTAATTTACTGCCAAACCTTATATTAAAGTGTTAGGGAATCTTGAGAAATAAAATTCGGCAAAATTACACTCCATTCTAATAATATGAAGGGGAAAAAAAACACTTTTCAATCCTACTGTATGATAAATCATTTGGAAATTTGGATCATTTCTATGACGTGACATGCGTTATTGCTAGGAATCAAGCTACTATTATGTAGAACATACCTGATGTATAATGTATGTATAATATGTTTACATTCATTTAAACATGTTGAATTGTCATATTGTTTTAAGGGTTTTTCTTCTTTTTTTTTCTTCTCAGAGGAAGCGAAGGCCTCAGGGGTCAGAGTCTGAGGTCATGAGGCATCACCAGAACAGAACCTGATACCCGCCGGGCGACACGGCCCTCTGACAGATAAGGAAATGAGACGGGTGACTGGGCGCTGCTAAAGCCTCTTGAAACACACACACACACCTACACAAGCTCACATATGCACACACCTAAGAAACTCCACAATACCCCAAGGGGGTCAGTATGTTCCTCCTCGAAATGCTATGTCCTTCTCTCATCTAAGTGACCCCTCCACCCCGCCGCAGCACACACACACACACACACACTGAGTGATGATAGGCAGTGCTTAGGAGGAGGGAAAGACCAGCATTATCAAAGCAGGACGTCCATGAAACGAGCGTGTGAGTGTGTGCGTGTTGGATTGGTGGTCCAGTTTTGATGAGAGATGGACTGAAGCGAGTCTTCCTTCCAGGTCAGGTTGCTTCCTTTATAATCTTTTCCATATTATCCCTAAGTCAGTGCTTATGGCTCGGTCTTAAAAGCCCAAATTCATTCTAGATAACATACTTACTAGAATGTAAGCCTTTCTAAGAAATGTCCCAAATGTCCAAAAAACAAAAATTCCTTGTAGTTATTATTTATAACCGTCCACACGATGTAGTTACGGAGGCCAAAAACGGAACATTTGAAGAACTGCGTATGTAAAATAAAATGTAAAGTACACTGGGGAAAATAAAAGCTAATTGAATTGACTTCATTCAAATGCGTAGATCGTTTCCATGCGATTCCACGTGTTACGTTAACACAATTTGTCGTCGTACATACAACATAGTTTCATCATGTATATACAAAACCCTGAATAAAATCAGACCCATGTTTCTACTCATTAAAAACGTGTTTAAATTCCATTTAGTATAAGCAATTAAATCGCGTTTTGTTTTATGTAAACTATACATAATATGTTCTCTTAAATCTGACCAACCCCTTATTCCATTTTTTTCAATGTACATATAATATAACACATAGCTAGAGGACAATTTATGTATCTTGCTATCGTTATAACTGCTAGTTATGCAGATGCTATGTTAAATGTATTGGATTTGTTTACACTTTTATCAAAAACAACAAAGCTACTCTTCGTAATTTTAAGTACGCTGGGTTTTTTTGGTTTTTTTTTAATGTAAAGCGTGGGGGTTTTTTTTCACCCCAGCATTCTCCAAAAACGCGTCATTGTTTTTCTTAGAACAACGTCAATAAGAATCATTTGGCTTTAAGCCAGAGTCTAAAGGACTAACCGGACCTCAACCTTGTCTTCACCTCAAACAGGAAGTGTGTATTGCTCTGCTGATGGATGTGTGTGTCCCTCTGTTCTTTCAGCCAGGTGAACACTTTCGCTCTGACCCCGCTGATGCTTCTACGAGCCGTGATCTGCAATTGATGAGTGATGAGGGGTTAGAGGGAGAGGGATAGGGTGACGGCCTACAGCTCAGTGTGTGTGTGTGTGTGTGTATAAACCACAAGACACGTTGCATGGTTTTCCCCAAGCTTTCCATATCAATGTGTTTATGGATGAGTCGACGAGTTCAGCTGGTGTACTGGTGACATACAGTAGTATATACATTATACACATATTTAATTAACCTACTACAGAAATATATTCATACCACTTTACTGTTGAATTCTCAAACCTGATTGGTCAGAAGGTGTTGATGGATTTTCTATAACTTCAGCTCTATTTATAGTCCCGACCTTATTTCAAATTAGAGGTTCACATTAATGCACTCATACTTTATCGTGTCCGAAGTAACAGCTAATTTAGCTGCTGTACCATAAGTAATAATAGGAACTTTAAACATTAAATATACTTATAAAAGGTTAAAAAGGAAAACATGTTACGGATGAATAAATTCAAATTAACAATCATTGGCAAATGATATAGGACAAATAAAACACTTCAGGACGTGCTGTTATAGATAAATAATATACTTCTGAATGGTAAAACCACACACCACCCACATTATGCATTATTTTCCCCATGGCCCAAAGTGTTTTAATAAACGAGTCTGAGCTTTAGCTCATCAAACTTGAGGATCTAAAGGAAACTTTAGGATCTGCCCGTCCACCAAACAGTGGAGTGATGAATACTCTTAAAAAAAAAAAAAAAAAAAGAAAGAAAAAAGAAAAACAGGCCTGAACACTTTCAACAGGCATTTTCGGGATATTCCAAGATTGCTGAAGTAAAATGATCCTTCAGGTGCATGTGATTTCACACACTGATCAAAGTCACCCTGATGCAGCAGGACGCATCAGAAACACATCGTTACCCCCTGCAGCGAATTTATATAGAGGAGTCAATGGAACGTGGGACTGCTTTGATGGCATTGCTTAATTAAAATAAACTTTAGACACTATTTCTTGCTCGTTTGCTTTTTTCGTATGATGTGGTCTGAGTTCTGTCAACTCCGAGACAGTGGGTTAAAAGATATGCGATGGTTCTTTGAGTAGACAGTTGTCAGGTCTACACAGATACCGAAAACCACCAACGTAAAAAAAAAAATTAAGGAATAAGAGTAGAAAAGTAGAAAAATAACAAACCTGCGAATTGATGTTTACAAATCAAGTCCTAAGATTTTGCCTGCAACTGTCGGTGTGTGTGTGTGTGTGTGTGTGTATGGGGGGCGTCTCTGTAAGTGTGTGGTGGCGTAGCGTGCCCACGCATGCATCCAGAGGTGGGAGCTTCCTCTGGTATCCTGTCTCGGCTATTAAAAATAATAACGGGATTTGCCAAACACCATAGACGGGGAATGCCTCTCTGAAATCTTTCTCTCTTCTTTTTTTCAGACCTTTCTTTTTCTTAGCTGCCTAAGTCTTTTTCCTCTCTCTTTTAGGTTAGTCTCTCACTTCACTAGTACACTTTTCAAAAGGAGAAGACAGGAGAAGGGTGATATGAAGAGAAGAAGAGGAACTGAGAATGAAATGGAGAAGAGAAGAGAAGAGAAGAGAAGAGGTCAAAAGGTCATCCTAATGGATTAGTCAAGACCACTAATCCAGGATTCAAACTAGCCATCCTAAGCCTCTGTTTACACTCCGGACATCTTATTCTTTCCTCTGAACAAGTGCTTTCAAAGGAGCAACACACACACACACACACACACACACATACACACAAACACACACGGCCCAGAGGCCATGTTTCCGAGCTGATCCAAGATCCAAGATAACACTAAGAAATCCTAAAATCTAGATCGTTCAGTGATCTGATTCAAGTCTTGAAACCAAGTCCATGAACGATCTTTAAACAATATTCATAGAAATCCATTTGAACAATTGAATCAACATTGCAGGAACATTTATATGTGCAACATGAATATATACGTGGAACAGCACAAAAACGTGACAGCCCTATAAAAAGCTCCATTTAGAAAATGTCTAGCAAATTAAAGGTGTCAAATTTATCGAAACTTAACCATTAGATGGTGTGTTTCTAGCAGGATATGACCGTGTAATATGCTGCCATGTTTTTCTTCCATTAAATTGCGGGTTGTTAGATGGATGTGGTGTTTTTAGCATTTGGTTTGTCAGCTCCTGTATTGTTGAATGAATCTGCCATGTGGTTAGAGGCTTTACTGCTTGTGCTAACTGTTGGCTGTTATTGAGGTATGTAAAGAAGGTTATGTGATGCTGGTGGTCTAATGCATGTGGTGTGTGTGTGAGTGAGAGAGAGAGAGAGAGAGAGAGAGAGAGTAAAATGATTGAGAACAGCACAACAGATGTACATTCCATCTCTAAATTTTCATCATTTTATTGTTACTGGAGTTCACAACATGATGATAAATGCTTTATTCATAAGCTCATAATATGATATCGCTGAAAATCATTGGTGAGAATCATTGGTGATATTCATTGCTGAGAATCATTGCTGAGAATCATTGGTGATATTCATTGCTGAGAATCATTGGTGATATTCATTGGTGATATTCATTGGTGAGAATCATTGGTGATATTCATTGGTGATATTCATTGGTGA
>JANDJT010000228.1:26830044-26852092 GCA_024331685.1 Stegophilus panzeri
ACAGAAAACACCTTCTGACCAATCAGGTTTGAGAATTCAACAGATCCGTGGTCTTAATAATAGGTCTTAATATACCACCTACTACCTACTAAGGCATCTTATTTAAGGTACCATATATAGAACATCTAAATGGCACCGTTTTGGAGCAGATATAATAGACAGCCATTAAACTGCAGCACCTCAACATCTTCCCAAAACGGCATACTTGCTGTAAGGGGTCTCATTTCTCTATATGGATCTCAAAAAAAGTGTTCACAAGCACCATATTTGTACTTTCAACGCACCCTTTTGCAAAAGCCTGCATCAGTGTGGGCTTAGCTGCAGTCTCTGACCTAAACATTTCAAAAGTACTAGCAAGAACCAAACACAGCAGATACATCAACATTCTTAAATATTCTTAGAATGTCTTTCGTCAATAACTTGTCATTGAGCAGTATTAGGGTTACAAATGATGTGAAACAAATAGACAAAATACTACTGATTACCCAATGAGCTGATTTCGATATGATACAGTACATCATTGGTATTAATCTGTGTGATCTGCAATTCTTGGTTCTGTATGGAAAATTAATGAGTGGATAATGGTAAGTGGTCTGCACTTATAAAGTGCTTTTTAACCTAAGTGGGTCTACAAAGCGCTTTACACTGGTTCTCATTCACCCATTCACACGCACACACACACACACACACACTCACATACCAATGGTAGCAGAGCTGCCATGCAAGGCGCTAACTTGCCATCGCGAGCAACTCGGGGTTCAGTGTCTTGCCCAAGGACTCTTCGGAATGTGGAATCACGTGGGCCGGGAATCGAACCGCCGACCCTACGATTAGTGGACAAAAGTCATGCCATTTGGGACATTTTCTTGTGGCCAAAATAATACGCTCCCGAGTGTCTACAAATGCAGAATTGAATTAAGGGTATACACTTGCGTACACACTTGAGGCATACTTGAACACTAACCTAATGTTGGATTTTTGTGCGTGCATGTGATATTTTATGCAATGCTTTGAACAAAATTTCAGTGCAATATTTAAATAGACTGCAATTTTGTACATAGTGTTTATCATAAAGTTCTAGAAAGTTCTATTTCCATTATAATCACACCTACTTATAGGCCTACAGTTGTTTATGCAGACGGCGCTTTAACAAAATGAGCACCTTTGACACTTCGAATGATTCATTTTATACGCTGAAAAATAAAGGACGTAACACTCTACTAATCCCGATCAAGTCTCTTAGGGTCAAGTCTAGAGGATTTATTTATTGTATTAAAATACCGCATATGTTTTCAGCTATGAGATCCACTTCATCCCTTGACCGTGATCTCATCAGAGAGTGCTGGTTGAATTATTGGATAACAATCATTATTGGGTCAACATCCAGAGTTTATTTTAGACATCACACTGCGGTACATTATTGCTGACAGTCCAGTACTTACTACTAATCTAGAAGCTTTCTCATGTAGTTCTGTACGTTCTGTAGTTTAACACTGTTGACTGTAGAAAGTGACAGGATTTTACTGGTTTACGTTATTACATTACATTTAGATTACATTTATGGCATTTGGCAGACGCCCTTATCTAGAGCGACTTACATTTATCTCATTTATACATCTCACCTCAGCAGTTGAGGGTTAAGAGCCTTGCTCAAGGGGCCAACATTGGCAGCTTGGAGGTGTTGGGGTTTGACCTCACGACCTTCCAATTGGTAGTCCAACGTCTTAACCACTGAGCTCATACTGTTGCGCTGTATGAGGCCATTCAATTTAATTGTGACCTTTAACGTTCTGGCACATCTCCGGCACAAATAAATGATCCTTCCGTCTACTGTTCTGTTAATACACGTATGAAATTATTACCCTGCATGTGCGGACCTGAAAGTAAAATACAGAATTCCCCTCAGTTCCAGGCACAGTACCAAGCCAAGGCAAATCCTTAGCTCAGTTTCAAAGGCTCCCGTTTTTTAAAATGTTTTGGATAAATAGGGAGTAGTTAGGGAGCAGGGAGTCCTTGAACATCACAATTGACCCCAAATAAGCTTCTCAGTCTCTCCACCTTTCTGTCTTTCTGATGATTTGGATAACTCGTTTTTAAATCTTTCTTGGCATGTTGTCCAAAGTATTTGAAATAACCTTTACATTTTTAAACACTGAAACAACCCTCCCTATTTTCTTCTCACGGAGACATCTCTGCCTCTCTCTCCGTCTCACTCTCTCCCATTTCACAGGGTTCCAGCTTTCACATCTCCAGGCGAGAGAAACACGGCAACGTCTTTAAGACCCATCTCCTGGGGAAACCCGTGATCCGCGTGACCGGCGCTGAAAACATCCGTAAGATCCTGCTCGGTGAACCCACCCTGGTGAGCACACAGTGGCCACAGAGCACGCGCATCATCCTCGGACCAAACACGCTCGTCAACTCGGTCGGTGCGCTGCACAAGAAGAAAAGAAAAGTAAGCAAAAACTCCACACAGTGACTATAAGATGTTTGATAGCAGTATTTTAACATAAGCACAAGTTCGTGTTGAAATATGTTTATGTTAAAACTTGAGCAAGAGTTCTCAAACGGTTTTTTTTTTTCCTTTTTTTTTTTTTTTACAGCCAGAAAGCCTTTTTTACTGTAAATTAAATCTCATGGACCCAGTACAATACAAACATCAGTACAATTTTTTTTAACATAACTTAATTATTCAAATATTAGTCTTATTAGTTAAATGTATACAACATATCATAATGTATGTATATATCAAATGTATAGCAACATTATATACTGGAGCCATTGAGCTTTTTTATTTCCCAAACCTGCCATCAACAGAACACATTAGGCACAAGCTGACATTATTTATAGGCCTACTTGTTTTTGAGTTATTGACATTTGGATTAAACCCATTCAATTCAAGTGACCAGACAAATTGGCTAATAACTATAAGATATAATAATTAATATTGGGTCATAATGGCTGGTTGTGATTTCCACCACTATAGGACAACATAATAATAATAATAATAATAATAATAATAATAATACTCAACATAGAGGATCCCAGGCCAAAAAGCTAAACCTAAATGTTTACATGGACTGTGCCCAGGTTACAACTGTATTTTGTTATTTATTAAGTTGTTGTATGACGTGGCACCCATTAATGCTGTAATCATTCTGTTCACTGCTCAACAATGTTTGGCCCGATTTTCCCAGGCCATCTTAAGATTCCAAGTTTATTTCGAAATAACCGATATTTCATGGCTTAACTCCATTATTTATGGAAATACATAAAGTCCTTCCTATTCTGGATGATCCTATTGATTGCAGATGTGTATGTAGGTGTATGTAGAGTGCAAATCCGGTTGTATTAATTACTTAATGCATATCCCATGGTTATCTTTGTACATTTGACATCGATACATCTGTAACGATTCATTTTAAATTGTCCAATACACACTACATGGCCAAAAGTTTGTGGACACCCGATAATCACACCCATATGTCGCTCTTTCCAAAACTGTCGCCACAAAGTTAAAAGCGCACAATTTCCTTTTACGGGAACTAAGAGGCCCAAACGTGTTACATCATGACTATGCCCCTGTGCACAAAGTGAGCTCAATGAAGACATTATGTGTTAAGTTTGGAGTGGAAGAACTCAAGTGTCCTGCACAGAGTCCTGACCTCAACCCCACTGAACACCTTTGGGATGAACTGGAACACCGACTGCACCCCAGAATTCCCTCACTCAACATCAGTGCCTGATCTCACTAACGCTCTTGTAGCGGAACGAACACAACACAGCCACGCTCCAAAATCTAGTGGAAAACCTTCTTGGAAGAGTGGAGGCTGTAACAACAGCAGCAGCGGGGCCAAGTCCGTGTTAATGTCCATGGTTTTGGAATGGTCACATACGGGTGTGATGGTCAGGTTTCCACATACTTTTGGTCATAGTGTATCTTCCATTGGTTCTAGTTATTAGAAACATAAGGAATAAGGAATATTATGGAATACATTCTTGGAAATCCTCCTAGCGCCATGTGTACATGCATAATCGGAGTGTAAATAAGAGCTGGAGGGAACAAGACAGCAATTCAAATCAAAATTTGATTTATAAACACCAGCCATTTTAAACACTTTAGTTTAAAAGGTCAAAATGACCTTACTAGATATGTGTGTAATATAAATAGGACTTAAAATATGAGTGTTTTCCATTACAGAAAGCGTTTATTTGTGCCATGTCACATAAGTTATGTTGGTAAATTTTTAGAAACAATGAACTGTTCAGACAATCACAACATAACGGATTAACTGATTTGCACGTACCTTTTTTTAATACATTCCATCTCCTGCTTAGATCCTGGCGAGAGTGTTCAGCCACGCCGCATTGGAGACCTATCTGACGCGCCTTCAGGACGTGGTGAAGGGTGAAATCAGTAAGTGGTGTTCTGAGGCAGGCCCTGTGGAAGTTTACACTGCTGCGAGGTCACTCACGTTCCGCATCGCTGTGCGCGTCCTGCTCGGCCTGAAGCTCGACGAGCAGCGCATCGCTCACCTCTCCAAGACCTTTGAGCAGCTCATGAACAACCTGTTCTCTCTGCCCGTGGACGCACCGCTCAGCGGCCTGCGCAAAGTGAGAAAACGCATCTTTATCAATCCCATCACCTCACTTACAATTCTCACGTCGCGTGTAAGACCAGGCGCAGAAATGCATACAGATCAAACTGAGAAAATTGGTTATTTACCCCTTTATGTTCTGTTCTACTTTAAATGAACCTAATTACATTTTTTTTTTACCATATCAACCCATATAAAATTCAGTTCAATAGACATTGTCACAAAGCAGCTTTATAGAAATCTCGATATACATTTAATTCTCTCATGTCCAAGCAAGAAGTGACAACGGCAAGAAAAATATCTTTGAGACAGCATAAGAAACTTGAGAGGAACCAGACTCAAAAGACCACATCCTCTTCTAGATGACTCCAGTTATGATTATAAACTATTACTTGTCTACAGCTGTATACAAACAGTACGATGTTGAAAGGATCTTCAGTTTGAGCAGATTGTGAAGTCCAGGGATGAGCGCAGGACAATCTTTATGATTACATCAGCAGATCTTGGGTACAAATCTACAGTATGTAGGTGAAATTATCCACTGAAACAAGGGCAAAAACTGGAAGTGCAGTTAAAATCATAAGGGTATACATATGGGATTATCCAAAGCAGCAGAAAGTGAGTCCCAAGTACAGAAGCTCCAAGTAGAACTTGGGAGGATGAAAAAACAAGCACTGCATAATGTACTGAAGAAAGATTTGGTACAACTTACCTGCTTATAAGTTTCATTTCGAATTCTCCTCTTAGGGGAAAAAAGCAAGAGACATTCTGCATGCAGAGATGGAGATCATCATCAAGGAGAAACTGAAGAAGCAGAACACGGATGAGTACTGTGATGCTTTCGACTACATGCTGAGCGCTGCAAAGGAAAACGATTACGACCTGACCCTGCAGGAACTCAAGGTATATCATTCATTTAAAAAAACGCTCTGTCGTGACTTGAAGATCCAGTGACTCACATGTTCATGCAGCTCTACTTAGAACACACTGTGAGGGAAAAATTGCCTGGCTGTGACTGGCTCGATCATTCAAATTTCTGTGGCAGTAGTGAAGGCTTTGGGCTACTGGTCTGAAGGTTAGGAGTTTAATTCCCAACACTGTTCAGGTCACTATTGGGTCTTCAGGCAAGATTCACTTTTAAGTCGCTTTGGTTGAAATCATCGACCAAATGAGCTCCGTCTGTGAGAGATATGATTTCTTCCATGGTGCGCATCAGGACTGGGATCCTGTGGGAAATTTTCTCTTTCATGCAGGCCTTGAGAAAGGAAGCTTGTGGAGCAAAGAGAAAAAGCACGCAGCCAATTTGACCACTACATAATAGCGTTTCTCCATTTTATTTTATTGATTTATTTTTTACAGAAAGTAGAGAACATTACTTTTAACATCCTTAACATTTAAATCACGTATTTGCTCATATTTGTGATAACTGGACCAACTGTTAACGGTCCTGTGAAAAGTGCTTTATGATCTGAAGGAACAACAGAAACAACACTGCAATGGCTTCTGTAGTGTAGTGTATTGTACACAAATATCGTTTGCATGTCCAAACAGTGAGGCAGAAAAACATTTAAATGACAACACAACAAATATAAAAGTCCACTTTAATGAATCTGTCTTTATTAATCGTTACAGCCCTACAATATGGTTTATGTTACAACTAATATATTAACTCTTACTCCTATTAGTAGCTAATGTTATGTTAGAAATATGTTAGAAATACAGCCCCAAAGGCCTTTGCCATGCCATGGATTCCATTTGCCATGGATCTTCCTGATGGCATGTGTATGCACAGTAGGATAAATAAGAGTCTGCACTTATATAGTGCGTTTTTAACCTTAGCGGTTCTACAAAGCAATTTACACTGGTTCTCATTCACCGAGTCACACACCCCAATGGTAGCAGAGCTGCCATGCAAGGCACTAACTTGCCATCAGGAGCAACTTGGGGTTCAGTGTCTTGCCCAAGGACATTTTGGCATGTGGTGTCATGTGGGCCGGAATCGAACCGCCAACCATACGATTAGTGGACAACCCGCTCTACCACCTGATCCACAGCCGCCAAATAAGATGGCCACTAACATCACCTTTGGTTCATAAAGGAAAAACCTCATGTTGGAAATATTATTTTTGGTCTTATTTTACTGGCTAATTTTGCAATGGATCATTTTGTCTGAATGAAACTGATTAAATTCTTGATTGTACAGGAAACAGCAGTGGAATTGATTTTCGCCGCACACTCCACCACAGCGAGCGCGTCCACATCGCTCATACTTCAGCTGATGCGCCATTCTGAAGTCACAGAGCGTGCAAGGGCTGAACTGGAGGCTGAAGTCTTAATCGTGGATGCTACCAGCTCTTGTTGCTTATACTGTAATGAAAACACCAACGCGTGCTCAAACAACGCGGTCGAAAAGTGCACAAACGACGTTACACGGCCCCGTCTTAAATCCAAACCTCTGCTCGATAAAACATCCTGCCCTGACAGACAAGAAAGTCATCGATCGTGGATCAACGTCCCGTATTTGAGTCTGGAAAAACTCAATCAGCTGTGCTACTTGGATTGTGTGGTGAAGGAGCTGCTTAGATTTCTACCACCGGTGTCTGGGGGATACAGGACAGTGCTGCAGACATTCGAGCTGAATGTGAGTAGACAAAAGTAGTCCAGATTTTGAAGAATTAACTCAAATGGAAACAATTCTCTTCAAATACAATATAATAAGTTCATAAAAATGATGCACCAGGCTCGAAAAAGACAAATTTACTTCATGTTTAAAGTCAAAGTAAAATCATTTGTGGGAAATTATATACTGGCTTGATATTGATATTGCAGTGCAGGCTTTAGATGTCTATTCAGGATTTCTTTATTAGTTCACATTTTGTTTTAATTCCAAAGTCTAGAAGATTACAGAATCCTGAAAGGTGACGCATTCACAGAAAAGCATCTACTTAACATTGTCCTGAATACCGATTATTCAATATTCAGTATTCTCTCGCTTCAGACAGAGCATATATTCAATAACGTTCGTCCTGTAATAGTTGCTGTTTTAAATTAGCTAATGTCACAGCCAGTTTTCCCCTCATCTACAGGGTTACCAGATCCCAAAAGGCTGGAGTGTCATGTACAGCATCCGTGACACGCATGAGACTTCAGCTGCCTACACAAGCCCAGAGATGTTTGACCCGGAGCGCTTTGCTACTGATCGGGACGAGAGCAAAAACAGTCGCTTCAGCTACGTGCCATTCGGTGGTGGCGTTCGCAGGTGCATCGGCCGTGAGCTTGCCTTGCTCGTGCTCAAAACACTCAGCGTGGAGCTGTTGGCCACGGCCGAGTGGACGCTAGCCACAGAGACTTATCCCAGCATGCAAACAGTGCCGATCGTTCACCCAGTCAACGGACTCCACGTCCATTTTAACTATAGGAATTATGCGGGTGGGAGAAACCGCAGGGAGTCCACTTCATGATTTGTGAACTGCACTGGAGTGGTTTTCACCAGTCCATTAACAAAATCAGCCCACAGGGGATGGCTGAAGTACATTTAAAAAAATAATTGATCTTAACAGAGTAAATAAAAAGTCTAGGCCGTAACATGGACGATGTCTGCTGCTAGCAAATCCATATATGACTAACCTCTCTAGGCCCCGTTTTTGTAGAAAGGAAAAAAATATATAGATGAGCGAATGAACAGAGAACAAAGACATGATCATTGAGAGAAAGAAAAAACTGGATATTGATATAACTGAGTTGATTATGCAGAACCCATACACAGGGATGTTGTAATAAGAGGAACGCTCTGAATGGTTCAGTGTGCCCTGAGCTAAATAAGGGCTCAGGAACATACATCTTAAGGCAAAGACTGTAGAAGTGGTGAACTGCTTTTCTCAGGGTAGTTAGCATTTGTAACCCCTCAGTTTGTCAAGAATCCATGGTCACTGAGATGGATAGTCTTAAGTACTATTTAGATGGGATAAGATTTCCTGATAAAGTAATGTTGAAGGAGGAGGTCTGTAAAAAAATGATGGTCAATTTGCAGGGTATAAGTGATCCTGTCTTTTCTATATACTGTTTCCTCCAAAAGTACTGGAACAGCAAGGCCGATTCTTTTGTTTTCGCTGTACACTGAAGACATTTGGGTTTTGAGAGCAAAAGATGAAGACGAGACGACAGATCAAAAATTTCAGCTTTAATTTCCTGATGTTTAATTTCCTGATCTAGATGTGTTAACTTAGGAAAATCAGCAGACCATCCAATGTTTTGGCAAGAAAAAGTATTGAAACAGATAGGCTTAAAGTAAATAACACTTACTGTTTGGTTGCATGTAATCTGCATCATGCCGGTGGCCCACTGACATCACCAGATTGTTGCATTCTTCTTTTGGGATGCTTTTCCAGGCTTGTACCGCAGCTTCTTTCAGTAATTGTTTATTTCTGGGGGGTTTCTCCCTTCAGTCACCTCTTCAGGAGGTCTGGTGACTGACTTGGTCAATATAAATTCTTCCACTTTTTTCTCCTGATAAAGTCCTTTGTTATGTTAGCAGTGTGTTTTGGATCGTTGTCTTGCTGAATGATGAAGTTCCCCCCGAATAGATTGGATGCATTTCTCTGTAAATTGGCAGACAGGATGTTTCTATAACCTGCTTCTATAATGCTACTAACATCATGAGTTACATCATCAATAAGGATTAGTGAGCTTGTTCCAGAAGCAGCCATGCAAGCCCAGGCCATGACACTACCTCCACCATGTTTCACAGATGAGTTAGTATGGTTTGGATCATGAGCAGATCCTTTTTTTTCTCCACACGTTGGTAGAGGTTAATCTTGGTTACAAGACCTTTGTGGCTCTTCTCTGTATTTCTTTGCTCTGCATATCTCAAACCCAAATGTCTTCAGTGTATAGCAGCAAAAAAAAAAAGAATTATCCTTGCCTTTCCATTACTTTCAGAGGCGCAGTCGTCATGCCAAACATTCCATACCTAATTTATACTCTTAATTTTAATACAAACTGATTGTTTTGAACTTTATTATAACCACTTCTTTTAGGGCTTGATCATTACTAAGTCACATGACCATAATACATACGTAGGCTGTGCTAGGAATGCAATAACTTGTCTAAAATCCCTAGAAGCATCACTTCTCTGAGATTTCCCTTTAAATATCATTTATATATTATTGTTTTACATTTATTTTATCTGCTCATTTTATAGAAGGTAAAAGATGGACTTATCTTTCTAGATGCATGCACACACAATTGACTGACATAATGGATTTAGATGGGACTAAAATTCCAGAGACACAATAATTATTATAAATAATATTAATTAATTAATTAAGTAAGTAAGTAAGTAATAATACCCCCACTTACCCATGTAAAACTAATCCAGTCCGAATTGGGCTTTAAAGGTACTTAAACTTCTAAATAACTTTTTTTAAGCGCTTGTTAGAGGAAAACTAACCACTCTTTTGATTACGCATATTGTTTTTACTCTCATGTGTATGTGATATATATATATATATATAAACAAAATGTGGTTTTGTTTGGTAAATGAAGTAGGAATTTAAATAAGCTCTATTTATGATTCATTTTTAAGTAGAGAAAATACACACACACACACACACACACACACAAAAAAAAAAAAAATAACACAAAAAAAAATCAGTAGTTACTAGGCTTGCTACACGAACATGGAACAGCTGTCTGTTGGCTTCCAGATGTTTACGGTAGTATGTAGAAATGTGGTGTCATTTCACGCGGTGTTAACGTGCTATTAATTAACTACGTTTATTCCAGACGTGTACGATAGTACACTGATGTATGGTATCTTTTCTCATCACATTAACATGCGCGGAAATGTGGCGTCACTTCACACAGAGTTAACACGCTATTAATTATGTTTATTTGTTAATTGCAAACTGTGAATAAAGGTCCTTGTAGAAGGACCAGTCCAAAACAGGGAAGGAGAAACCGGCAGCACTTTTACAAGTTTTTTTTTTTCTGTATATTTGTAATATTAATAACTGTATGTGAGTTTTTGCCTAATGTTTGTGCATGTCTCCATAGACACTTGCTCAGTATTCTTTATCATCTGCTATCAGTCTCTAAATACGCCTATGGCTGACTGGCATTCAGTGTTTCTCCCACTTAATAAGACTTGTTAATAAACACGTGTTGGGTTTATTTATGCTAAAGCAGTGCTTTTATTACAATTACACTTATTCAATATGCATAATATTGATGGACTCACTACTTTTTGGGCATTATCAATATCAACACTGTTAATCTACTGTGGCTGCATTCATCACAAATGACTAATATTTAAATAAAATGCTCTTGCTTATTAAAATAATAACCTTCTCTATCAGTGTGGCGTTTTAAAAGTCCAGAATGTCTATAATGTTTTATAGAACACAAACGGCGAAAGTTCATTCCAGCCTCAGAAACACCGCCCATGGGACATGGAGCAACTGATTTTTTTTTTTTTTTGTACACTTTTCTGGCCCCAACCTTCAGAATCTTGAATGGCTCTCTACACTTTTTGGAGCAGGATTCTAGTAACTGTACTGAGGAAAATGTCCAGTTTTTAAACGTTGTTCAAGCACAAAATGGCGAATATATAAGAGTAAAAGTATATTGGAGAAACGTCTGTGGTTGGTTATCTGCCATGTCAATCAGATTGCTCCTTTCTATTAAGTAGATGGTTCTTGGCCACATTCACCAAGACAAAATGTACCAGACTCTAGTGAAGCTAGAGATATGTTTTGCGAGACTTGCCGAAAGCAAGAAAGTGGGTCACCACACTGATGCACACATGTACAGACATAAAGCTGAGAAAAGAATTTGTCAGCACACACTTTAAGAACACAGCTTGAGGGCACACAGACATTTATTAGAACTGTATGGTGTGTGTGCGTGTGTGTGTGTGCGTGTGTGTGTGTGTGTGTGTGTGTTTGGGGGGGATATAGTGAGCTGAAGATAGAGGTAACAGAGAGATCAGATACAATACAGGGGGTAAGAGAAAGACAGAAAATAAAGTGGAAAAGGTTTCATCAGATTTTAAAAACAGAGTAAGTATAAAGTAAGTGAAAAAGCAAAGGATACGAGGAAGAGAGGTGGATGAGTAGAGAGCAGACCGAGATAAGAGAGGAAAAGACAGGAAAAGAAAGAAACAACTGACGTTAATGGCTAGATGGAAAGCAGAAGTACTATCAGTGGAGGGATTAGAATAGAGAGATAAAATAAAAGGAACAAGAAAGTCATCGAATTCACATGAACTTCTAAACCTCTGCTCGTGTGTGTGTGTGTGTGTGTGTGTGCATTTTATTTAAGGAATAAAACACTTGGTCATGCTGATATAGAAAAATAATCAACAACAGGGTGGTTTGACATGATCACCCTGAAGTTGAAGTTGATTATTTTCCAATAACGGCACGGTTTTATTCCTCTTATACCGCAGTAATTTGCCGACGATTAAATTTTTTTATGCATTGATTAAGTACTGTAGGTTGGTTCTTCTTATCGGTTGTTAAAGCAGCCACACCAGCCTCTCGTTGTCCTCTCTTGAAGTCAATTAAACAAGAAAAATGGTCATGTTACAGAGAAAATGCATGTTTTTTTGTCATTAAATAACATTTTAGGCTTAAACAACGTGAGTACCCGCTACTATATATTTTTCGCATGTTCTCCCCATGTCAGCAAGGCTTTCCATCATGTTCTTCAGGTTTCAGACTTCCCAAAAACATACCAGTAGGTGGAACGGCGACTCTAAATTGCCACTGGGGATGATTGTGTTAGTGCTGCCCTGTGATGAACTGGCATCCCATCCAGCATGTAGTCCTGCTTTAGATCCACTATGACCCTGAACAGGACACTTACAGGATACGAGTGCTTACTAAAGATGAAATGAAAAATGTGAATGTAGAGAGAACATAACTATTAGCTATTATATACGACTCTATTACCGCTGTTGTTGTTGTGTGTTACTTTTGTTGAAAGTTACCGTAAGACTGCGTCACTCGCGACGGCTTGACGGCGTTAAGACTAGGGGGTGTAGCACTCTTCTGTGGTCTTCTACACTTGTATAAAAGTGTCTGAAATGAGTAAGAATGAGTAAATGCAAATGATAATCTCCCATCTCCTCTGACGCTAATATGCCCTAAACATCACAGACAATAAAGACAGAATCAAAAATAATAATAAATAGATTCACAATGCAGAGATTTAATACAAATCTTAACCACGGTAAATTCCCTGAGATCAGATCGAGTATGTGCGTGTCTAAGGTAAGTCATGACCTCTGTTGGCAGCATCAGTGTGTGTGTGTGTGTGTGTGTGTGTGTGTGTGTGTGTGTGTGTGTGTGTGTATAGGAATGCAGAAACAGCAGCTGGTGTCTGCACTGTAATTACAACCTCGCACCAATGTTTCCTGCTCTGAACACACACACACACACACACACACACACACACACACACACACACAAGTATGGTTCAAGAAATGAGGGCAAAGTTGAGGGTACTCTCCAGCTCTTCTCGTTCTCTGTCATTCTGTGCTGTTAGCATACGGCACGTTCTTACTTTAAAGTGAGTGACTATTGGGAACACATCCCCAATAGTTTGTCTTTCATTTTTTCATTTCATTTTGTTCTCTATTCTTTGTACTTTCTTTTTTTTTTTTTTAGACTGTCTCTCTTCATAGTTGTTCCAAGGTCACTTTGGTATATCCTCAAGACAGGAAAAACATATGGTTGGGCCCTGGCTGTCAAAATCAACGAAGCTACCAGGATATATGCCTGGGTGTGTAGGGTGACCAGGAACCATTAAGTCATTGGCATGTAGAGGATCTGGAGAGGGAGCAATGTCCTGTAGGACCCAGAGGGACCACATCAGAAAAACTGAGAGGGGCAAAATCAGCAGGGCCTGTTTGCAGGGGAACCAGGACATGCACTGAGATCTGCTGGAGGACCAGGCGGCACAGTCATATCAAGTGGATGGCCTGAATGCAAGTGAATTAATGCCAAAGAAACTCTGGGACTGGTTGCTCGAGCGTCCCAAGGTCACCCTGAAATGCGTCATGATTTATTAGAATCAGGACCAATTCTGAATCCCTACTGCATCCTGTTGTGTTCCTGCTCTCAGACAAAGTGGAAAGTCTCAACTTTATAGTGTATTTCAATAAGTAAGCGCTCTGCCCACCTTAGGTAAGGGTTTAACTCTATTTCAGAAGAGTTACCAGTATGATTGTGTGCTGTTACTTTAACAATTACTGTTTACAATCATTCCGGAAACATTAACCTGGTAAAAGGAACCAAAGTCATTCCAAGGAACCTGAAAGTCTACAAGATTCAGAACAGGAAATCAGAGTATTTTCATTCCACACTTCTTTCATAGTGTGTGTGCGTAACACTGAAACATTTCATTTAAAACATGTATCTAAAAACTGTTGCTAATAATCAAGAATGTCATGATCTTATTCCAGAACTCTTATTCACAATCTGTGCATACTGAACCTCCTTTCAACACACATAGTACCATTTGAATTTATAGTATACAATTGTTGAGTGGTGAATACTTTAAAATCCTACAATCCGGTGTCAGACAGAAGATGGTTCCCTTTTGAGTCCAATACTTCTCAAGGTTTCTTCTTCATGTCATCTTGGCATTCTCTGATGGTCTAGAGGTTACAGTAGGGTTCAGTGATCTCACCACATGGCCCGAGTTCGATTCCTGATCAGGGAATTAACGTTTTACAATTTGCATACCGTCCCAATCGCTCTACCGAGGACATCATCACACACCTCCTACACACAGCATTGAGCCATCTGGACATCAGGGTTGGGGGGAATTATGTTAAAATGTTAGTTGACTATAGTTTAGCATTTAACACTATAATTCCCATTAAAACTCACCATCAAGTTGGAGGACTTAGCCTCCACTTTTGTGGTGGGCCTGATATCTGATAATGACAAGAAGGCCTACCTAGAGGAGATTAAAAGTCTGGATAACTGGTGTCAGGAGAACAACTTCATCCTGAACATCAGCAAGGCAAATGAGTTGATAGTAGATATCAGCATGAAGCAGGAGAGGAGCTACCACCCCATTAAGATCAATGAGGCACCAGTGAAGAGAGTGAACAGTTTCCAATACCTTGGTGTTCACATCACGCAGGACCTTTCATGGTCCTGTCACATTAGCACCCTGCTGAAGAAGGCTTGTCGGCGTATTTTACTACCTTAGATGCTCAAGGGACTTTTAAACTGCCCTCAAAGGTGCTAAGGAAGTTTTACATCTGCACCATAGAAAGCATCCTGACAGGAAGCATAACAGCCTGGTTTGGGAATAGCACGAAGCAGGAAACAGTAGGTGGGCTCACCGGAGGGTGGTGCGATCAGCTGAGCGTATCATCCAGCAAGCGGTGCTGGACCAAGGCCTGGGAGACAGTGAAGGACGTCAGCCATCTGAACAATGCACTCTTCTCTTTGTTGCAGTCAAGGAAGCACTTACACTACCTGAAGAACAACACAGAGAGAATGATGGGGAGCTTTTTCCCCACAGGCCATTCAGGCCCTCAACCAGGACAACAAATACAGTAGGACTAGAGCTTGGACTTTTTTGCACAACACCCACTACCTCAACCTGATGCTGCACCGCATATATTGCACAAACAACTGCACATATCTGCATGTTATTCAAAATACAGTCGTACTGTCTCTGCCACAGATCGATGTATTCCTTGCATCATATTTTAATATGTTTTATTTTATTTCCTACCAGTATAGAGGTAAATTCTGGTTTATGTACATTTTATTTTTATGTCATAGACAGTCAAAAAAAAAGCATTTCACTCCACATCGTACTCTGTACGGTTGTGTATGTGCACAATAAAATTAGAATTTAAGTTTTTCCTTACCACTTATCCATTGGTTGCTCATTAGATATCTAAATCTACATCCAGAGATCTGTAAATCTGTTCTGTGACCATGTGTCCTGTCAAAAGTGCTATAGAAATAGAATATACAGTCCCCTCTGAAAGCACTGGAAGGGCAAGGCCAATTCCTTTTCTCTATACACTGACGAGATTTGGTTTTGAGATCAAAAGATGAATATGAGAAAAAGATCAGAATTTCATCTTCCTGATATTTACACCTAGATACGTTAAACAACTTAGAACACAGAAATACAACACTCCAGTCCTATAGACTATAGCTTTAATATCAGCAACGGACTGTCTGTGCCAAGACAAGCACGGATGGTGAAAACACCAACCAGCAATGGCATGTCTCATAGAGCTTTCTAGATCTTCATATTCTTAAGATTACTTAATCATATGCAGGGAGATCATAAGGTGATTATGCCTTGGAGGTAAATTCCGTACCTGACCTGATAAACAGAAAGCAGCGATGAATTTACTGGAATGAGGGTGGAGACATGATGTAGGTGGGATGCTGGAAGATTTCTTCAGAGTGGGGTGTGTGAGCTATGCAAACACACTCCTCCTGACCTTTCGTTATTGACTTCTATAGGAGGAAACCTGCTTTGTGGAGAAAACTCATGAAGGAAACAGTAAAATTGCCAAGAAGAATGACTTGTAGCAACAGACCTGAGTACATGACACATGAAGATTAGTTTTTGCATTCTTTTATGATGAAGATACTTTAGACAAATACGCACACGGCAGCAGTTCTGCTGTGTGTATGATTAGCAAAGTATTTTACCTTTATTAATGGACTTAAAATGACAATCGCACACTTTTTCGAAATGCCACAAAAGCCTTGATAGAGTCCTTAAACCTAGACATTGCAATTGACCTGCTTATAGCATTGGACACTCAAAATGAAAGGTACCAAACTGTACTTTCTTTTGTTGCTGGGGTACCTTTACTGTGTCTTTTACCTGGACATGTAGTGCTGAGCTTTAAAGGTACATCGCAGGTCTTTAAGGTACAATTATGTACCTTAAATTATTTTAAAATTCACATTTTCAGGTAAAATATACGCACCACAGGTACAATGTACAACTGAAAGCACCACCATATTGACAAGGAAAAGTACACTTTGTTACCTTTAGATCTAAAAGCGTACCGACTCTATACTATAGTATATACTATTCAGACTATTCCGAGAGAATGTCTCCGCATCGCCTAAGGTCAAATGCATATTTTGATGACGTTTTTCATTTGACTGACACAAATCCAGAAGACGTCGAGAGCGTTTCAGGGTTCAGTGCTAAACTGACTGGCACTCTTTAATAAGACAGAACACACTTACCCCCTCTTAATTACCCCCCCGATTCATGTGCAGAGACTCTGCACAATTATCAAATTATGATCTCCATAACTGACATCGATGTTTTAAAAAAGCGCTCCATGTGTCAGACGCGGCATTGTGTGGCTTAGAAAATTTCCGAGGAAGTTCAACAGTAGGTCAAGGTGTTCCAAGCCAACAATCTTTCTCACCTCAGGGTGACATACCTGCATTCATGACTAACTACTAGCTTTACAAAAACACTAATCATATCCTCTCCCACACACCACACAACACACGAATACACAGATACTGAGTGCAGCATGTGGGCATATTTATCCAAGCTGCTTTCTAAATAGAGGCAAGGAAACCATCGTGAGAGATCTCTCGATAATGGAAAATTCAGTTGTTCATAATATGGCCTCAAATCCAGCCACAATGTGCCCAATATCCTTTAAATAATTGTAGAGATTTCCTAAGGACCTTTGCAACATTAACGTAGCTCTAATCCTTGCTTGGAAAAATATACTTTATACATATGAATATACATCAGCCAATGGGAGAGAGCAAATACATTATCAGTAACACAGTATCTCTGTGACCTTACAATTAGCTCGGTTCAGTACACATCAAAGTATTTAGGTCTGAAGTAGACCAGGAAGGTGATACAATGAGAGTAGTAGTGGAAGTACAATGGAAAATAAGTAAGAATGACCTTGCCTAACTATATAGCCTTTGCTGTAAAAAAAAAAAAAAAAAATTAACAAATAAATAAATAAAATAAATCACTAATCCCCGAGATTTATTTAGTATTAAAGTGAGAACAAGAGTGGACCAAGAACCAACCCCCTGGGAGACTCTAGTGATAAGGCTGTGAGATGATGATGCTGAACTTTCCATCTTATTTAGTAGAAGTCTCCCAGTGCTTGGTAAGAAATTACCATAGCTGAAAGTGTAGGTGCTACAAGGTTGAGAGCTTGCCTAATTCCAGAGGGTGATTTTGGCAGGTCTGCAAATGGGATGCCATTTTGGTGCGTAACGAGAGCCAAGACCATATTTCAAAGATGGATCTGTGTGTTGGGTGTGGTTTGTGTAGCAAAAGGGGTGTACATTGAAGTAATGTTGATTTGGTAAAAGAACAGTGTTATTTTGTGTGGGGGAAAAGACCTGAGACTTATACCTCTCCCCTAGCTGACTTCTCTATAAATTCCCATCCCTAGAAATTTCAGCAGCCACCACCTCCCCATCTCCTCCTCCTAAGAATATGAATGTAACATTCATATGACAGTGTAATGTTCCAGGCAGAATGAATCGCTAGCATGTAGAATCCTGTTCACTAGCATGAGTGTTCCCAATTTGTGAGGACAAAGTGTTTCTGGTGAGAATTTTGGTTCCCATAATTCAATTCAGTCTCTCAGACCAATAAGAAGCTAACTACAGTGTAAATTCGAAAAGGAAAGTTACAATTAAGTGTTTATTACAAAAAAAAGTATTAACATAAGTCTCCTGAGTAATGTTTCACAGCTATTTATATTAGCTAATGGCTAACAAGCTAAGCTAAGCACTAGGCTCATCTTCTGCATGAAGTATACGTGAATCATACGTGAAGCAGGGGCGTAATCTGGCCTGGGCATTCGGGGCTGTAGCATGGAGGATTTTTTCATTAGCCCCGAATAATTCTCCACTTGGGGCGGTTTGTCACTACGTAACTGAACGTCAGTAAAAGTAGACGGCGGTGTTGTAATTTTATATCTTCAGTGAATGGAGGCGAGACTAGCCAGACAGGGTTTACAGGAAAATACGTCGAAATACTCGTGTCTTATTGGGTGACAGCTCTCAATTCTGCTAAACGCTAGCACACAGTCAGTGTGAGGAAAAATTTCTATACGGCGATTGTTAAAAAAACCAGTAAATGGGTTGAAACTGAAACAGTAACATCCTCTGATGTACAAGTTGTGTAAATTTCTACATTAGTTCCAGTTTATGTGAACATGATATGAGCAGAACATAAGGAAAAATAATATACTCTGCATTGCACTGTAGCAGCTAAACTCATACAATGATAGCTTAGCTGTATCTCCCCTTGGCTAGCGACACCAGACTAGCGTAGTTATAAAAGTTTTATATTTTATCAGTCTGGAAGTCCTACAAACAGTGACAACACCCGAAGCAAGTGTTATGATAAATCCAAGTTTTTCCAGAACATGTCATACATTGACAGCTAAGTTACCTTAGGCTACTAGTTGAGCTGGAAATAACGCATGGAGAAGAATCTGGGCTGAGCCCTGGATGATAAACAGTCCAGCCAATGCCCCTGACGTGACGGGCAAATTATTCAGTTGAACTGCATTCCCGTTATATGTAAACTTACTATTGCTTACAGTGTTACATGAGTTCAAATCCCAGCACATCAAAGCTACCACTGTTGGGCCCTTGAGCAAGGCCCTTAACCCTCAACTGCTCAGTTGTATAAATGAGATAAACGTAAGTCGTTCTGCATAAGGGCGTCTGCCAAATGCCATAAATGTATATGTGCTACTAGTGCAAACCAAACCAAACTGCAATTCCTTTCATGTCTAATTCTGATCAAACTAGGCATATAATGAAAAACAGAACAAAAATAAAAGGCTCACAAACCATAGAATGTTAGGCCATATTGCATAGTATTATATTTGTTATATATAATATAACAAATATATGTTGTAATATGGCACATTATCTTTATTTTTCCTCCACTTTTTTTTTATTACACATGTGCATGTAAACCTGGCACGCTTTACCTCTATACCAGTGTTTGAATCTGCTCTGTTGACTAAAACTGGGGGGAAATGAAAACAATAATTAGAGATTTAGATCCGGAGATAAAAACAGGTCTGTTGTTTCCCGCCATATTTAAAGAGTCAGGTTTCCATTTCCCGCGATTTACGTGAGCGTCGCACATTTGCGTCACACTGACGTCACCAGCATGTCGAAATCACTTCGAGGCGTTTTAGCTCCATCTGGCGGGCACTTGTGGTAACACAGGGGTGTGGCGTTAATAAGCCATGCCATTTATATTTATTTTCATATGCACCGAGAAACAAAAGGTGCTGGAAAAAAATCAAATTTTAGATCACAAATTAAATTAAAGGACCCCTCTCCAACCAGCCCATAAGAACTTTTTTTTTTTTTTTTTTTTTACTTTTAGTCTGGTAGTTGGAGGGAGTTCATAAGACTGATAGGAATGTCAGTGTCGCATTAAACTGAAATTACATTTGACATGGGGCAGATTTAGTGATTTCGGGGCCCTAGGCAAAAATGTAGGAATGGGGCTCTCATTTCAGTGTTTTAACATCGATATTTACATTTTCAGCATACGTTATTTAGTATTAATAGCAATAAACAGGGGTGAACTGGCATCAAAAAGTGGCCCTGGACTTTCTGGCCCAGAGCAGACCAGCACACCCGGCCAACAACACGCCCCATCATAACACACCAGCTCACTGTTGGTTAGACCAACTTTTAACAACAGTTACTAGCATAAAAATAATACAGAAACAAATGCTATTTAAACATTTATTTGAAGTAGCACTGAACAGACATCAAGTCTATTGCCTATTTGTAAAAATAAGCTAAAAGAAACAGGAGAACAAAGAATATAAAACAATTAAGAAAGCATGTTAGCTAGTTAGGGGGCATCATCTGGGTGCAGTGTCAGAGAACTCCTGAATCAGGACTGAAACTTTATATTTATCACTAACATGAGTCCACATCTAATCATTTCACCCTCAAAAAAATAGACCAACTACTACTACAATAATAAATTTTATTTTCTAATATTAATATGAAATTAATCTTGATATTAGGCCTGTATTGATAATTAAGTCTATTTCATTATGACCACTAACCAAGAGCAAACAATAAGTCGCTGTATGGTACAGTAGGACAGCAGCTTATTCAAATATTCTTCCTTTTTCTAAGTGATGGTAATATTTAAACATTTATTTGAAGTAGCACTGAACATGAATCCACATCTGAATGGCACACCGTCATCATGTGACATTAAACTCACATATTATCATGTCTGCAGGGTTCAGCGACAGACAGACAGAACCCTGCTGCCTGTCTCAGCCTTCATTCTGATGGCATTTTATTGTCTGGAATTTTTAGAAAATGATCATTAATTAGCGAAAAGAAAAGTAAAAAAATAAAACTTTCTTAACTGTAAGTTTATGCAGCGTTTTGGGGGCCCTTGGTAGCTCGCGGCCCAAGGCAATTACCGACCTTTACCTAATGGTGAGTCCGCCCCTACTGCCAAATGTAGTAAAGAAGTTAGGTTTCACAAACTGAAAAGTGAGATTATTAAAATAACAAGATTTGTCATTTATTACAAAAGTTTCACTTAATGTTAGCCTACTTAAAGTCATAAGAGGTTAAATTTACATTTAAGGAATTTAAGGGGTTCAGCTGGCAAAAAAATGTTTGGGTATGATGTACTGCAGAGATAGTACACCAATCTTCCAAAGGATTTCCCCTCATTTGGGGTTTTGAGGCTGCTGCTGGAACACACTGTCCAAAATCATTCTGTTTGTTTTTATTTATTTATTTGTTTTTTTTTTAAATGATAATTTTTGAGTAAACCTTAAGAAACACCATATATTTAATATATTAAAGAACATACACTGCACTCATTAAAAAAGATAGGCTTTCTAGAGAGTTAATGGTTCTAGGTTTAGGTTCATTCCTAAAACACACACAGACACACGTACTGTCAACAGAACAAACCCTGTTATACACAAACGTTGTGTATGTGTATTAGTGAGGCCAGCAGGGGGCGCTCACACTGTAGTCTGTGTGGATACTAATGCCTCAGTATAGAGACTGGGACACTATAAACAGCACCGTCTTTTGGAAGATACGTTCAACCGAGGTCCTGACTCTGTGTGGTTATTAAAAATCCCCATTGGCCTTTATCTATCATGGTTCCCTAATAATCTCCATCCCTGAATTAGCTACATCACTCTCCTCTCCTCTCCACTAATAGCTGGTGTGTGGTGTATGTTCTGGTGCATTATGGCTGCGGTCGCATCATCCAGGTGGATGTTACACACTGGTGGTGGATAACGGGAATGAGTGTCTGTATGTGTGTGTGCATGCCTGTGTGTTTTTGTGTTTGTGAGAGTGTGCATGGCCATGCGTGCATGTTTGTATTGAAGGGATATTCTATGTGCTTGTAGTTCT
>JANDJT010000228.1:27077918-27087918 GCA_024331685.1 Stegophilus panzeri
GTGAAAGTGAGGAAAGTTGCACAGCATTTCGTTCCTTTACACTACATTTGGCCTAAGGACAATTAAGTGATTTTACAGATATAAGGCTCAGCATAATGCTGAGATGTTCTAGCTTGGCAACGAGAGATAAGGAACTAACGTCTGAGTTGTGGCCATATTGTAGTGATCCATTCGGAACTAGTTATGGCGGTTTGTCTTTAGAATTAAGAGAAGAAAACTCCAGGACCCTTTACATAGCTAACGTTTCAGGTTACCACTATATATTGTGGTACACTTATTACAAAGCAAGCTAAACAGCATGATGACATTAACATAATAAATGACACCAGTTACACAAACAGAATATTCAGTCGATCAAATTAAAATGATCATCTAAGTCAGTCATTGTTCTTCTGGGAAAATAATGGTACCTGGTCACAATGCAGGCAGCACAGCAGAAAGACAGTGAGAGGGAGAGGCAGGCTGACTGCAGTGGACATGCAGATGATCAGGTGAGAAATTGTGTTCTGGACAATGATGCAGTTTAGTAGAGCACATGGCTACCTAGCTTAATAGGTACCTTAGTAAAGGCACTACAGGCATCTTGTGTATGGATTACTGTAGTTTTATGGATCTTATTTGAATCTTAAGATCGGCATACCGCAGTCCATTTAACTGCGATCATTGATGCATTGGTGATAAGATGCAGTTATTTTAACACTACATATGTTTATTTCAGGAGACTCACAGGGATGTAGGGACAGAAGTCGTGATCGCGTGTTTAAATGTTAGCGTGTGTGGTTTGCCTGCACACATGTTAACTCGCCTCTACTTGGTGTAGTAGGTTTCATGGTAGGTTATGGAGCAGAGAATACATCTGCCCACAGGACGTCCACAGCACGCCACAATTTCCCCATGCTGTGGGAGCTTCTATGCGAATTTTCAGTATCAAACTTTGGATGTGGGGTGGGGGGGGAATGGCTTGGACCCCCCAATATCCATACCATGGTTACACCCTTGTCTCCACTAGATGTCACTGATTATTTTCCTATAACAGTACGAGCCCGTGCGTTTTACTCCTTACATAATCAAAACTTCTGACCAACCAGATTCGAGAATTCGACATGGTTTAATGGTATTTATAACATGATATATCGTCATATCGATGTATGTTCAGTTGATGGAGGTTAAGATGAGACGTATTGGGGGGGTATTGCAAAACTTCTGTTATATAATCTGAAACCTTAAAATTTACTGACCGCAGCTTTAACCTGAAACCGTGACATTTTTACATGCAAATAACACCTTGTGCCAGCAAGGAGATTTGACTGTGAGTGATTTCACCTCGTCCTGCACATTATAAACAATAATTAACCTGACACTGTACATTAATAAACCTAGCACTTGCTTTAGCTCCAACTTGTATACATATATAGGTACATCTTAAAAAATTTTAATATGGTGAGAAAGTTCTTTTTTTTATTATTATTATTATTTAATTCAAAAAGTTGAACTCATATTCTAGAGTCCTTACACATAAAGTGAAATATTTCAAGCGGTTATTTATTTATTTTATTTAATCTTGATGATTACAGCTTGCAGCTCATGGAAATCAAAAATCGACATTTCTGTATTATAAATTCTTTATTCTAATATTTTGAGGTGCTCGATTTTTTTATTTCTATGAGCTGTAAGTCATAATCAAGATTTAAAACAAAAAAAAAGGCTTGAAATATTTCACTTTACGTGTCACGAATCTATAATATACGACGGTTCCACTTTTTGAATTTAATTACGGGGGAAAATGAACTTTTTCAGCTGCACCTGTACATACAGTACATATTTATAAGCATTGCTAACCATAACGCTAGCTAGGTAACCTTAACATTACCTGCATCAGTGTCAACACAGCAACCATCCGTTTCTGGTGTCCTCCAAACTCTCCGACCAGTTGAAAAGCTTCTTCCAAATCCATTTCTCAGAAATGTTTCCCTACAGAACATATCACACGGGTTTAAAACTAACTAAACATCTGCTTAAAACATGTAAAGCAATCATGCTTCCTGATGCTGGAGTCACGGAAGGCGAAATTTCTGCGCCCGAATCCCAAACGCATTAAGTTACTCAATCTAGTGCACTTGGTAGGACGCAGATGCGTAGCATTTCACTCTCTAAAGTAGGGCGCACGGAGAGGCAGTAAACATAATTTTGTAACCAGGCAGCCGAGCCACGCTTAGACGTTGAAGTGAACCACGTGATTCAGTGCTCGAATTTGATTGGTGGAACCTTTCAATTGAAATCCCGCTGCAGGAGGTTTTGAATGAAATCCACCTTTTTTTAACCCTTTGTTTACTGGATTTCCCCCCCCCATTTCAAAAAATCTTAAAGCAGGGTCCAAGCCAACCATATGCCTTGAAAGTGTTTATAGATGAGGACATTATTGAATAAAAGCACCTTTATTAACAACTGTAGTATTATTTATTATACCATCAGTCTTGAGAATCTTAAGCTTTATTAGTTTAAAAAGTCAGCCATTATTTTTTAAAAACAGTCCTTAAATCAGCGTTCTTAACTTTCAGTAATTGAAGAGGACAATATGAACAGAAATACCCATTTCAACAAAGTGGAAAACAAAAAAAAACAAAAAAACCCAAATGAACGGTACACAACCCCTTGAACTTAACACTCAACATTTAAAACAGTGACTGAGGATAAAGACGTACAAACGTATTAAAAAAAATATTTAAATACATGTCGAAAAATAAAGACAGATTGAAATACAGATGCAATAGAAGTATTTAAACGTCTCTACAGGTAAGTGGGTAAAGAAAAGGAAATGGAGTCATCACTGATTTTGGGTCCTGAGCGGTAATCTGGATCGAGGTGGCGTCACCGAGGTCTCGTTTTCGGCTACTTTTGAGCGGTTCAGGGACTTGCTGCTGAGGTTTTCTTTTTTGGATTTTTTCTGTAATATAGGAATGAAGAGGAGGAAACGTAATCAAATCAAGTTCACATGGCTTAAGGTACTATAGAAGTGAGTCAAGTTCTAAAATGCAAGGGAACTTGGGCTGTGTCCCAAACTACATCCAGATTATAATTACAGTGTGGATATACTAAGGGTTTGCATCGACTGGTTGAGTAATACAATAACTAGTCACTCGTGCGTGGATGTCGACTAGTCAGGGTAATGGGAATGAAAACAGCTGCACACACTATATGGGCAAAAGTATGTGGACACCTGACCATCACACTCGTGTGTTGTTCCCCAAACTGTTGCCACAAATTTGGAAGCACAATTGTATAAAATGTCTCTGTATGCTATAGATTTAAAATTTCCTAATAACTAAGAGGCTCCAAACCTGTTCCAGCATGATAATGTCCCTGTGCACAAAGCGAGCTCCATGAAGACATGTTTTGCCAAGGTTTGACTGGAAGTACTCAAGTCTCCTGCACAGAGCCCTAATGTACACTAATGTAGCTGAATGAACACAAATCCCCACAGCCATGCTCCAAAATCTAGTGGAAAGCCTTCCCAGAAGAGTGGAGCTTATTATAAACAGCAAAAGAGGGGGAATAAATCCGTAACGAGAAGTTCGACAAGCACATATGGGTGTGATTGTCAAGTATCCTCAAACTTTTGGTCCTATAGTGTACTTCAGACTAAATGAAGCCAATCCTAAAAATCAAGTGCACATTGTGCATAACTACACTGGGAAAAGTCTTTACATTTGAAAACTTTTTTGGAAGGTACCTTCTCTAGTCACGCATGTCTGAATGATAACGTTACCTTAAAGAAGGGAACCCTTCCCTCCTCATAGCACATCAGATTCTCATCCGACATAGACTGCTGGGTCGAGTTGCTGTCACTTGAGCTGCAAACATCATCCTCCAGAGAGTCCTATACATAGACAGATATTATAGATGTATAATTCCTTTAAAAAAATAAATAATTTTTTTTTTTTTTTTTTTTTTTTTTTAAAAAGGAAAATTCCCCACAGGCAACAATCAGCCTCAAACAAAAAAAAAAAAAAAACATTCCTAGAATGTGGCGATTTGTTTTATTTCCATGCATTTATTTCATGTATAGAAATATATATAGTGTGAGGTTATACCTGGTCTACAGGTTTCTCCTCCTCCTCTCCCTCCATGAGGACTTCGCACTGACCGAGCACACTCATTAGCTCCTCCTGCTGAGCCCTAAACTCCTCCTCCAGCTCTGTTCTGCTCCTCAGTGGCACCAGTACACGTGGGTACATGTACTCCTTACGCTTCGGCGTGGTGCCTACACACACACACACACACACACACACACAAATGTGGAACAAAATCAAACGCATTCGCTCCTATAATGGCTACAATGTCTGCACAACTAACAGAGGGAAGCCATGAAGCTAGTACCCTATATAAAGCCGAAACATTACCATTTGTTCATTTTCGTTGTAAAAACAGTGATTTTAAAAAATAAATAAATAAAATAATAATTTTTGTTTTATGACTTGTGACAGTCAGTTTGGGCCAACAACTTCAAAACTGTCTGGTTTGAGCAAAATAAATAGTTATATATATATATATATATAAATAAAAATTATGTCAAATGTGAAGGGCAGAGAAAATGTAAAACTTTTAGGGCACCTTCACACCTATTGATCTGTTTGCCAAGTCTGAATCACAAAACGTCAATAAATATCATTGATTGGTCAGAATTATGGCTATGGAAAAATGAGTTCACAAAGTGCACACACAATATCCCAAAAATAAATTAATTAAATTTTTTAAAAAATTAAAAAAAAAACTACCTTTTTTTTTTTTTTAAAAAATCACCAGAGCATGAAAAAACACAATACAGACTTAAAATAAAATAAGAAAATAAAAAGGAGGTCCATTTCCTACTAAAATGTCTCCTGGTGTCTCACCGGTAGGCAGATCCTGTTGGAGTTCATTACTGAGGAAGTGGTTGACCGTATCGAGGGCCTGTGCGGTGAGGGTCGAGAGCTCTTCTCTGTGCTGCTGCAGGACGGCCTGGTCTTCACCCGTCTGCACCTCCACCCCCTTCAGGAGCACTTCCATTTCCTGCTGCACTGGAGCGAGGAGAGTTCGGCACTCCTCTACCGCGGCCTGACCTTGCTCCTCTACACGCTGTGTGCACACAAAGCAGAAGAACAGGGGTTACAGAGACTTAATATGCATCCGGTTACTACCCCGTGGTTTCATTTTAAACAGAAACGTACTGCAGGAGAATAATGGTCCGTTTTTAAAATTGGAGTTTTACACCGTCCTGGTTACACATTGTGTTTTTCACTAACTTTCACTTGTTTATGCAAAGTCACTCAGCAAAGTACACTTGCATGTGCACCTCGGTGATTTGAATAGCAAGTCTTGTTTGTGTAGCTTTCTACATTGTTCTTAAGCATTAGATGAACAGTGAACGTTCCTGTGTCTTCGCACGTTAATGTATGCAACACTACCGGTCAAAAGTTTAGACGCTCTTTCTTCATTATTATTCTAAAATGTGGAAAAAAAAATAATAAAATCAAATCCAAAATAAATCAAAAATAATTTAATATTTTATCATCTTCAGAGTAGACACCCTTTTTGCCTAGAATTTCCAGAAATGTATTCTTGGCATTTTTCCCCCCCATCCGATTTCTTGAGGAATTTCCCTGAGATGCTTTTTAAACAGTATTAAAGGGAGTTCCCACCGACGCCGGACACTTACTTATCGCCGGCTTTTCTGAATATTTCCCCTCAGAGTTTATTTTCCTGTAAATAAAATGTTAGCTTTCTAACGAAAGAAACGAATACGTCGGCAGGATTATATTTTTGTCTACAACACCGATTTCACACGTTTAACCATACACCTTCAGATCAAAAGATTGAGATCATGAGAAACATTTCCATAGAGTGTCCACAAACTTTTGACCGGTAGCGTAGTTGCTCACGATGAAGTGATCTCATTCGTCGTAGGGACGAAACGTATACACGGGCACATGTGTTGCCAGGAAGGAGACGCACAGCTCGTTTCCCCCATCAGCCGTTCGGTGACTGTCTCACCTTCAGAAGCTTGTGCACTGTGGCCTTGTTCTCCTCGGCGAGGATCAGCTGTTCCTCGGCGTGTTTCTTGGTCAGGTCTCTAGCCGCGTGACACCACTGGAGGCTCGAGTCAGCCAACGATTCCAGAGAGCTCTGCAGGAGGCTGCAGTAACCGGCACCCTCCTCTAACGCCGTGCGTCCCTCCTCCGCCACTCCACTCATCTCCTTCATCACTCCATCTGTACAGGAACTCAGACGAGCGCCGACTGACGAGCTCTCCTGTTCGGCTTCGGTGCATTGGCTAGGCAAAAGAAGAAACTCCTTAACTTTTACATCACCCTTTTACACGTTTGCCCAAACTGTAAGTAAAGACAAGTTAAGAATAAAAAGAACGATTAAAACGGTAGAAACAAAGACAGCGTGTTGAAATGGTCACACGTCAGCTTCGGTGGAATTAAGATGAGTTTTACTCCACTATTTAGTATAACCAGCATTTACAGTAACCGTTAACCCCAGTGCTTCTTCCTCACCTCTGCATTGTGTTTTTCAGAGTCTCCAGCAGAGCTCCCTGAGCATCTGATGCCTCCTGAAGCCCCTTAAAGTCAGACTGTGTGTCCAGGGCCAGGAGGTTCATCTGATCCTGGACACACTGAAGGAGCTGTGCTACACGCTGCAACACACAGAGAACCCGACAGTCACAATCCGTAACGAACAAGACAGCACACTACCGCTGTTATTTATTCATTTTAATATTGCACGCTGCTCTTTTTATACATTTTGTTTGATTCGGCTTGTGCTGCTTCGTGCATGTTGTATAGTTATAGAGATTCGCCATGCTGGACGCCAAATGGAGGCGTGTACGAGTTAACGGAGACTGAACAGACGTACCGTTTTGTGTTGGCGGTTGGCCTGGTCCATCTGCCCTTTCAGTTTGTGGTGTTCAGCCTGGAGGGACAAGAAGCCCTGCACAGCAGTTTCCCGCATGCTCGCCAGCGCCGCCACGTGGCCACTGAAAAATGCAGTCATCTCTGCCTTCATCCCCGCCATCTGAGCGAGGAAAAGGGTGAAAGATCACCACCATGACACACGTGTACGTCATTTAAGATAGATATCGGGCTTGTAAAAAAAAAAAAAAAAAAAAGGTTTTGTCACTTGTGACTATAGCAAAAAAGTTAATTACCCAGTAATACCTTCATTTAAAAAAAATTACAGCCTAGAACAGAACATACCGAAAACCTGGTGTAAAGCGCAAACACATTCCTAGACTCCTCAAGTGAAGAACATGGTTAAGAGAATTGAAGAAGAAGAAAAATTAAACAATTTAAATAAAAACCCCCATAGCGTACTCGTGAACAGGATGTGGACGTCGTGCAGTGATAAGACGTGAATAATTTGAAGTGATTGGCATACAGCGGTGTGTGTTGAATATGTAATGAATAAGACACTGTGGGTTGTGCTAGAATAGGAAAAAAAAATAAAAAATAATAATAATAATAATAATAATAATAATAATAATAGGGTGGTGTTAAGCAGCCTGATGCAAAGTGGGTTTTGGATTAGTTTGGGTTCCCCCCCCACACAAAAAAAATGCCATGCCAGCTTCTATGGCTATTTTCATGGTGAGAAATGGGGGACACTATATAAAAAGGTTTTTAAAACCTACTTTTCCTAAAACCTCTAAAATTACATTAGGTTTAACTGTTAAATTTCTTCCAGAGTTTTGATTGAATAAAGACGGTTTCTCAAAGGGTTAAGACCATAAATAAATAAATAAAATTTAAAATAAAATAAATTAAATTAAATAAAATTAAAATAATAAAATGTAATGTGACCGAGAATCCGCAAACATCCTGTGGTGGAAAACCTATTGACAGTTACGACATGGCGACACTGGAGACCCCTTCTATAAAGTGTTAAATTAACATCTTCATATCAACAATTTAAATAACTTTTGGGTGGTTTTTTTTTTTGTTTGTTTTTTGTTTTTTTAAACTCCGCTTAGATTAGATTAACGCTTTTATACATGCCCCTGTTTGAGTGGTTGCTATAGAAACATCAGAAGGACTACATTAATATAAACCCTTCTCTCGCTCACAAAGTCAGCACCTTCTGACCAATCAGAATCGAGAATTCGAAAAACACTGGTTTCACGTTACAGTACTGCTTTTATCCCCATTTCTCAAGTAAGGACAGAGGAACCCAAGTTTTGAACACGCACCTGTCCGTCCAGCACGTTATATCTCTGCAGCGTCTGTTTCAAGCCTTCGTTTACAGCCATAATTGACCCGATAGCGGGCATCGCTTTTGCAATTAGAACGTCTTCTAGATGAAGCTTATGCTCGTCCTGTGGGGCAAAGAAAAAAAAAGTTAATAGATAAATAAAAATCAGGTTGTTTTTGTACCAATTCTAAATCCAGTTTAAAAAACCTCTACACACAGAACAGCTCTCTTACAGTCCTTGGGATTTTAACCCACAATCCTTTTCATCAACCTAAATCCTGACCGATTCCAGGCACGTCCTGGGAAATCCTCACCAGCATTCGAAGCATGGCGTCTCGGCTCTCTTTTGTGAGCTCTTCCTGCTTCAGCAGCTTGGCCTTACAGCAGTCCACTCCTTCCTCCACCGCCTCCCGGACAGCACTGTAGGAACACAGGACGGAGCCCACAGCCTCCTCAAACACACGGCCCGTTCCTCCCAGCAGCTCCGCTAAACACACACAACAAGATCACGGATTCTTCAACCTATAGAGCACCGATTTTAATCCAACAGGATTTATCTAGAAGCATCGGGCACGTTTAAAAATGGAACTATACTTTGAAGAATGCGTTTTGTTAATTGTGCCATGTCGTATAGTCTTGCGTATCTTGTGTGCACTTTGTAGATTCCAAACAGCGCCCTCTATTCAACCCCAGGAGTGTGATACACTCACCCGTGGCATGGCGGTAGTGATCTAGCATGACGGCGTGTTTGAGGCTGTGCCGCTGCAGTGCTCTTTGCATGCTGCTGCAGTTCTGCTCCATGCTCTGGGCGAAGTTACTCTGAGCTGCGGCGTTGTGCTGCTCCACGGCCTGCACCCGCTGCAGTTTAGCATGGAGGCCTCCCACGTCCGACGTGCTCACCTCCGCCGTACTCAGCAGCTACAGAACATTCGATCGTTCATCATAGTCATGCGATGTCTCGTACAAGATAAACCCTTTTACTCGCTAGGATCGTGTTCACGGTGTCGCACCTGTCCTGCAGCGTTGTACAGCTGACTCTCGGTGGTCTGCAGCTGAGTGGTGATGAACACCTCCTGCGTGAGCTTCTGCTTGGTCTCCTGCAGGTCCTTGTGAGCCTCCTCCAGTTGCTGGCCCTTGTCCTGCAGGTCCTCGCTGTACTGTTCCAGCTTCTGTTTACTGTCTGTGAACAGCTCCATCACCTAGGTTAGAGATTTAAACGCTTTACGCTCACGTAATAAATGTTTTCTCTAGAGGAGGACCCTTCAGCTGCTTCAAAACTAATTCTGACTTCAGGATGGCTGCCACTGCAGTTATTGCACGTCTCCAAAATAAGAGTCTTAGAGATTTTTGTGAAGTCTTTTTGCATTTTACATTACATACGAATAAACCGGTCTACATTAATTTTTTTTTTTTTTTTTTTGGGGGGGGGGGGGGGGGGGGTGTTTGTTGATGTTTCTATTTTAATCCAACAGTTTATCCAGTGAAACGCTCTCTAGAACAGTGGTTCTCCAACTGGTGGCCACCAGATGGTGCCACAGAAATTCTAGAACATTTTTGTTTTTATTTATTTTACCTGTATGTAAGCCGGGATTGTCAATTTGAACTATGTTGTACATAAAAATTAGAAATATTAATAAATTAATCCAATTATACACAGCACAACAAGACGCACTAAACACATCCATTGTGATACTAGTGTACTGTTAGCCACACGCTGATAAAACTTAAGACTATTTAAAACGGATAAGTTTTTAAGACAGAGGACGTAGTC
>JANDJT010000228.1:27116762-27136371 GCA_024331685.1 Stegophilus panzeri
CGTGTATAACAATGTCGTATGTAACTTTAGAGACGGTCCCTTAATTTCCGCATATCCGCGAATATCGACCGTCCAACGTCAAGCCAACTTTATGCCAGTAATTTACGTGGCCATACCATTTTTTTTTTAAACTCCATACAATACATATCAAAGCCGTTTGTTCGTTAAAACGATTATTAACAGGCCCAGTAAATCAAAATATGAATAAATCGCTCGAATGGTCTGATTCAGCTCATGACGTACGACCGGAGAAGACGCCAGCACCACTCACCACTCACCACCTCCCCCTCCCCCTCTGCGGTCTGTGGAATGGTTTCGCCCAGTTTGTGTACACTTACGCACACGCACACACACGCACACACACATATATATACTCGGGTACGAGCGTGAACTTGTCAGGGCGTATTTATAATGTGGAGGTTTTTCAAGCCGAGCTTGAGGAACAGCTTTAGCACAAACATCAGGATGTCGTCTGAACAGGTAGGCATTTTGATTCGTTTTCGTAAAATTGTATACGTCTTGTATGCGCAGTCATTTTTCTCAGTGCGCACTTGACACTCTCAGTATTTTTTATTTGATTTTTATTTATCTCATGCGGTTTCTCCCTGCGTTAAAACTACATTTTCAAAATGTTTTAAAATAATATTGATAACCTGCTAACGCTGATTTGATAAATGAACACTTGTGCGCTCAATGTCAGAGTTACTAAAGGTGAGGGCCGTTTTACAGCCACGCCCCTTGCTATGGTTACTGCTGTTGAAACCTCGATTCTGTTTGGTCGGACGGTGTTGCTTAAGTAAGGATTAGAACACTTCCGGGTGTTTTGTTATTCGTAGTTTTCACGTGACGTCACTATTATAGGAACGCCCACCTGGAGGGCAAAACGCTGCTTTCTTCCGCCTGCCAGTTGTTGTTGTTGTTATTATTATTATTATTATTATTATTATTATTATTATTAATTAATTTATTTTTTAAAGCTAGATTTGTTTAGCCAAAATGCCGGATACTTGTTGTTCAGTCATATGCACTAACCGACGAGGAAGCAAGCCTGGGTTGTGCTTTTACAGAATCCCGTCCGAGAAAGAAAACCCAGAGAGGAGGAGATTGTGGATTTGTGAAATTGGGCGTGTCTCCGTCCGAAAAATGGCGACCATCAAAGTCCACACGTCTTTGCAGCGAACATTTCATCACAGGTAAGCTAAAGTAAACACTGAGGGTGGGTTGCAGTAATAAGGATTCAATTAAGCACAGTTTAGAGACAACTTATTAGGATTTGTCGATCTGGGCTTTATTTTAAAACCGAGTTGTGTTGCACCACTTGATTTTAAACTCGGATTCTAACCTCCTTTTACTATTAATTTTCTCCTCCATGATGGATTCATGCCATTGACTGCAACAATATTAACCTAATGTTCCATTTCCTTCTTTATTAATTGACCACCAGAATCTCTAACTCTCTCTCTCTCTCTCTCTCTCTCTCTCTCTCTCTCTCTCTGTGACATAAGTAGCTCCTGCCGATAAAGGAAACAGACTTGTAAAATGTCAGCTGTCTTTATAAAACGCTATGTAGAGAGACAGTTTACTGATCAAGCAGGAAAATGAAAACATTGAGACAGTGTGTGCAGATTTCATAACTCAACAGCATCAGTGTAACTCTCTCACTTCTGGCTGAGTGACTACAAAGGGCTCATGCACGTGTTTAAAAAAAAAAAAATAAATAAATAAAATAAAATATAAAATATATATATATATATTTTTATTTCAACTGGCTCAGTGGTTAAAGGCTCTGGGTTACTGATCAGAAGGTCAGGAGTTCAATCCCCAGCTCTGCCAAGCTACTGCTGTTGGGCCCTTGGGCAATTCCCTTAACCCTCAACTGCTCTGTTGTGTAAATGAGATAAATGTAAGTTGCTCTGTATAAGGGAATCTGCCAAATGCCATAAATGTATAACCGATACATGCTGAGAAACTTGCACAGCCTATTAGAAGCTCAAATTTGACATACCATGAAAGTGTGTATGTGTATTAATATTATTATTATTATTATTATTATTATTATTATATAGATCAAAAAATGCTCAATTAATGGAGCAATATGGAAGAAAAATCAAAGACAAAAGGACAGATAACGACAATTTTTTTTTTTTTTTTTAAATATATAAAAAGACGCCTGGTCCAGCTAACTGCTGATTTCAATGCTACTGTTGGGATTACACGAGCGAGATGTTAATAGTCTTAAAGCTTGCTGGGGGGAAAAAAACCTGAAAGCGAACGCGAGAAACGATGCAGCCCAGTAGGGTAGGGACACATTTCTCACCGGTGGTGGTGCCCCTACTGAAGAAATGGATTCAGTGACGGTTTACATGGACAGCTGTAAACTAATTATTGACCTTATTCTGAATAATTGACAATATTGTGATTAAGGTGTTTACATGAGTTGCTTTTAGAATATTCCTTTCATGTTCCTGTTTTACATGTTCTAGAACATGGATCGATTAACAGCACACATCATTACGTCCCCACGCCACAACGTCTGACGTCCCTCCAGAATTTCACGTATCAACATGCAGTTCGTCTTCGTTATGGTCCCGTATACAGTTTTGGGTGTTTTAATTTTTAATTTTACGAAAGCTTCAAGTGCAGTTAATTATGTCATGCTGTACGTGCAACTAGACGACGGCAGATACAAATTCTCCAGCAACATTCCTGTTCTTCCAGCCATCGAAGCACTTCATAATGTCCATTTTCTTTCAGAATTCTTAACGTTACCATCGTTTCACGCTCAGACCAAAAATGTGCCTTCTTGTTTGTCGTCAAAGTGTGTACGTGTCCTGTCGCACAATGCGGTGAAAACTCTCGCACGACGTTAATAGTGTGATTAAGGTGTGTACATGTCTGTAATGCACTTTGATAATGAGACTAAAACAGGAATACTCCACACGTCCTAATTCGATTTGTTTACTTCAAGTATGACTTTAATCGGATTAAGGTCCTCAATCTCTGTTTACATGCTAGTTTCTTAATCAGAGTATCGTCTTAATCTGGTTAATATCGGATTATTGTTGTCCATGTAAACGTACTGATAGATTCATTGTCGCAAAAAATTATACAGATGATTGGGCAACAGATAACCCCATCTGTTCTCTAATATGTAGTTCTCTAATAGTATCATATATGGATGTTACTGTCACATCATTGTAATAAAGAAAAGGTGAAGGCTACAATTTGAAATGGGCCATCTTTATTTATTTATTTATTTATTTTTTATTAATGGGAAAAGGGGCAATATCAACTCTTGTAAATACAAAAAAAAAAAAAATTGGGTTTTTATTCAATAATGCTAATTAAGAAATGTAAAATAATATGGCAGGTGGGGAACGTTGAATGGTTCAGGATGGGGGTCATCGGGTAGGCACGACAAGGGTATCCATTGTCACCTACTAGGTGGCTCTGAAATGCATGGCTTTCCAGCAGTGTGCAGAGGTGGCTGCTGTCATGTGTAGATCCTGGCCATCGAGCTACAGTGTGAAACAGCTCTCCATTTTCTCCACCTGGGTTTTGAATGGGAATGTGAGGTACAGTCAATTGCTCCTATAACTCCTGGAAAACCAGTTCTTCTATAAAATCCAGCAGATGTTTCTCCTGTTGGGGCAAATCTTATAAACTGTTTTTATTTTTTTATTTTATTTTATTTTTTCTCCAAGGCTGCAATTGCCCCTGATCCTCTTCCAGCAATTCTGCTGTTGATTTTACTCCCCGTCCACCATTTGGAAACGACCAGTAGCGTAAAAGCGCGAGGCTATTAAAAGCTGGGGCATGGGTAGTATGGCTGCATTTCGGTCACTGCTATGTCTAATTGCAGGTTCAATTTTTAAAAATTTTATCTGATCAGTTTCCTTGCTGAATTGAAAACGTTTGAAACTGTTTGAAAATTCAACACCATCATGAAACTCAGAGTTGAGACGGTCCCTTATTTTTCTGCGAGGAACTCCTTCATTTTCTACAATCCACCAAATAAGTGCTGCTGTTTTGACAACTGAAACCTCGCAAGACCGAGTTTAAATGTAATCCCTAACTGAAATTTAAATCTGAGTTTAAAGGGATGGAGCAACAAGGTTCTAGTTAATCCAGGTTTATTGTGAAATTAAATCCAGGATTAAAGTGATGGTTTAAATGTAAGCCTGCTTAATTTTAAACAAGGTTTAAACAAGTATGGTGCAACAGAATTCTTAGATAAACCTTGATTTAAGCTTAATCCTTATTGGTGCAACCCACAATGAGTATTATTAGTAATTACATCTTTACACAATCGTTCAGATGACTTGCACTAGTTAGTGGAGCTGTTTCCTAAGTCTGGAAACGGTTACGTTGACAGTTAGCTAACGCTAGCTAAATAATGTTATCTAAGAGAGGGTTTTACTAGTCTGCAGGAATGACATCACAAACGTTACTAACATCTAACTTGTTGGCATATGTTGGACATAAACCCTCTTGTATCATTATAGGTGCCAAATCTGATGACGCGTTGTCCCCTGACTGGGTTCAATCCGTCTTCTCGCACATAAAACCCACCAGGAAGAGAAAAAGGGAGAAAGACATGGAACGGTATGAGCAGCGCAGCAGATTGCAGAACAAGAGGCTGGAGGAGAAAAAGCAAGATGCAGTGGATGTCCTCCTAAAATTGTCATCAATTGTGTCAGATGTTGCACTTGTGCCACCTGCTGAGGAGGAACAACAGTGTGACGACAAACCATGCATGGAAACGTTTGCGAGATTAGAAAAGGAATGTCATGACCTCCGAGGGGAAAATTATAGGCTGAAGGACATTATTATATCAGGAATATTTGATGAACGGGCTTTTGAAAAAGATGATGAAAAGGTGAAGATGACTGGAATCCCCACGTATTCCAAGTTACAAGTAGTTTTAACGTTTGTGATGTCATTTCTGCAGACTGGTCCAAACCTCTCGCCCTTCCAACATCTGTTGTTAACTCTTATGAGGCTTAAAATGAACCTTTTGGAACGATGTTTTGCCCTCCACGTGTCCTCGCCGGTCAGGGGACTGATAACTATGAGTAGGAAAATAATCAACTTCAGCGTGATAACAGAAACTCCACTAGCCCATGTGGATTATTTTCCTATAACAGCATGTCCTGAAGTGTTTTTATTGCTCTTATGCCACAGCAGTTTGCCAACGATTACAATTTTTAAATTATTAATGAATGACTGGCCCTGTTGATAACTGTTTACCACAGCACGTTTGAATTCTGAGAGAGACAGAGAGGAAGGCTGGTGAAGAATGACTGTTTATCACAGCTATCATACAAGTGAGACTAGGAACTTGTCTCTCGGGCGTTCCGTAACATTAAATCTAACTATAAACCGTCAAAATGTGCAACGTTTTGTACATCTAGGCTTCCGTACCACTTATCCTACACAGGGTCGCGGGGTGCCTGGTGTCTATCCCAGGGGACTCTGGGCACAGAGCGGGGGACTACACAGGACAGGGTGCCAACCCACCGCAGGGCACACTTGCACACACTATGGACAATTTAGAGATGTCGATCAGCCTATAACGCATGTCTTTGGACTGGGGGAGGAAACCCCTGATGCACAGGTAGAACATTCAAGCTCCGCACACACAGGATGAAGGTGGGAATCGAGCCCCCAAGCCAGGGGTACGAGGCAAAAGTGCTGACCACTAGGCCTCTGTTTCCCCGCCCTACCGCCATGTAATCATTAATCATTGGCAAATCGCTATGGTATAAGTGGAATAATACAATAACACAGAGTGTGCTGTTTTATGAAAATATTGCACTTTGACAGGTTAGTTCGCTTACATGATATCAGTTGTAAACAGCCGTCCTATTAAATAGTTAGTAAGACAAAGAAACTGCAATGCACAAGCTACTGTCTTGAAGACTTTTCCATGGTGGGAAACTTGCATCACTGTAACACTGTGCTGAGCTGACACTGGAGACTCCTTCCATAAATGTTAAACGAAAATCTCCTCATAGAAAGCTTCACCATGTCAATAATTTTCCTTGCTAAATAATTGTTTTGTTTTACTCTGTGTGCTGCACAAGTCCTACAAGAATTACTGAGCTGCTGTTATAAGAAATGAATCAACACCTTCTGACCAATCAGAATCGAGAATTCAACAGCGCTGTGGAATTCTGTAACAGCGTCTCTGATAGTAGTTCCGGTTATATTGTAAGTCACGGGTTTATATTTACACGCTTGCACAGTGTCTGTGATTATTTTTTTTCTTTTTCTTTTTCTTTTTTTTTTTTTTTTTTTTCTTTTTTTCCTCCTTCCCCATAATATGTGAAAGCTGGGAGAGCTTGGGAAAGGCGCAGGGAAGGGAGGAGGAGGAGGTGGCGCAATCAGGGAGGCAGGAGGAGCGTTTGGAAAGAGGCAGGCTGTCGAGGAAGAGATGTACTTCAAGTGAGTGCAGGTTGCACTGATCTGCAGTGATTTTCTGCTTCTGTGTACTGAACAAGACTTGAGCCACAATTACAGAAGGAAAGAGTGATTGTCCCTATGATAGCTCAGATGATATTTAAAAAAACACCAGACAGTCATAAGTTTCATGAAAACCCAAATACTGCTATACTAAATAAGCTATTTTGTTAAAATACCACGCCATCAGTGCTACACTGCATAGTTTCACAAATGCTCCACCTTGAACATCATCTGTGTTAGTCTTTTATTGTTAACATGATCTTCATTGGCATCCAGGATTGATTTTGTAAAGACTATTCTGAGCTAAATTCATGTCTCTGCATTCTCGCTTTTTGTAGGAAGAAGGAGCAGGAACAGATAGCTGCTCTGAGACAACATCATCAGGAAGAAATCAATCACCACCAGAAGGAGATCGAGCGTATTAAAGAAGAGATCAGCCGCCACGAGGGCAAAATTCGCCAATTAAAAAAGCATGACGGAGACTAGTGCAAATGAGTACGATTATAAGAGCTCTTTGCCAGCTCTTTCAGCTAACAGTGTTGCAAGTTTGATGGGTTTTTGTAAGTTTTATTAGTTGTGCATGATTGTTAAAATAGAATAAAAGAAGGCAAACTGATTAACCAAGATGTTGATATAGTCTTCTTGAAAGAATGTTTTAGCTGTCTTTAAAGCCTCGTAATATAATGTTGCACATATACATACACTCACGAGCACTTTATTAGGAGCACGTGTACACCTACTCATTCATGCAATTATCTAATCTTGTGGCAGAAGCACAATGCATAAAATAATGCCAATATGGGCCAGCAGCTTCGGATAATGTTCACATTAGACATCAGAATGGGGGGAAAAATGTGACCTCACTGTTTTTGACTGTGGCATAATTGTTGGCTTGAGACAGACTGGTTTGAGTATTTCCATAACTGCTGATCTCCTGGGATTTTCACACACAACACTCTAGAGTTGATTCATAATGGCGCACTAAAGAAAAAAACATCCAGCGAGGGGTAGTTCTGCAGACGGAATTACCTTGTTGCTGAGAGAGGTCATTAGAGAAGGGGCGGACTGGTTTCCACTTCTGTCAGCCAAGAACAGAAAGCTGAGGCTGCAGTGGGCACAGGCTCATAAAAACTGGTTAGTGGAAGACTGGAAAAGCATAGCCAGGATTAATGAATCTCGATTTCTGCTGAGGCACACAGATTGGTAGGGTCAGAATTTGTGTCAACAGTCCAGGCTGGTGGAGGTGGTGTAATGGTGTGGGGAATGTTTTCTTGGCACACTTTGGACCTGTTAATACCAATCAATCATCGCTTGAATGCCACAGTGTATTTGAGTATTGTTGCTGACCATGTGCATCCCATCATGGGCACAATTTACTCATCATCCATGATAATGCACCATGTCACAAAGCAAGAGTCGTCTCAAACTGGTTTCATGAACATGCCAATGAGTTCAGTGTTCTTCAGCGGCTTTCCCAGTCACCGGATCTGAATCCCATAGCACACCTTTGGGATGTGGTAGAACGGGAGATTTGCAGCATGAAAGTGCACGTGAACAATCTGTAGGAATTGTGTGATGCAATCATGTCAACATGGACCAGAATCTCAAAGCAATGTTTCCAACATCTTGTGGAATTCATGCCATGAAGTATTGAGGCTGTTTTGAGAGCAAAGAGAGGCCATACCCAGTATTAGTAAAGTGTTAAAGTATAGTTATAAAGTGCTCAGTGGGTGTATATTTATCCACTGAATGTGCTTGAGCGTATATTGTCAAGTGAAGATGTAAAGCCAGCAGGCCATTATCGCCAAGTACACACTTAAAACAAACGCGACTGTCTCGACGAATCAGAACCCATCTTCTCATCCGGGTATTCTGGCTGTACAAAACCTAGCTACCTAATTAGCTAAGCTAAAGACAACTGTAACGAGTTTAATAAACAGCAACACTGGTGTCACTGTCCTCGAAATACTCATTTTAATATTCAGCTAATTAAAAAAACGAACCATGCTGACTGAAAAGTGAACCAAACTGCTGTTGCTACCGAAGCGCTAATTTAGTGGTTAGCAAGTGAAGAGGCTTGAAAGCGAGCTTTCATGGGAAATGTAGTTTTTATACTGTGATTGTACTACAATCCCCTACCTGAACAAAATACTGTTTCAAATACTTAAGGGAAAAATTAAAAAGAAGGAATAAAAATGTCTTATTTGTGAATGACGGTCTTATTTTGAAGCCATTAACAAGTAGGAATACTTTAAAGATCATATGCAAAAAAAGCAACAACTTATAATCTGACCGTATTTATTTTATTTATCATTTTTTAAAAAAAACCTAATTAATTAAATATACAAAACATTCATTAACACACTTACTTTTTAAACATAACTTGTTTTTTTGTGTGTGATTAAAATTATACCATTCAAAATTTTGAACGAAAGAATTCAGTTCCTGCTTTTCCAAATCCGTCACTTCCTCATTCGCTCTTGCCACGCCCACGCCCCTGCCTTTTACCGCGGGTCAACCCGTGTGTCTTTCTTTTCCACATCATGGCGGACCGGTTCCATAAGGTGCGTGTCTCCGCGCTGTGAAAAGTGGCTAAAAATACTTTCTTTAAACATCCCATAAGAGCCGCGAATAGGATATTAAACACATTATCGTATCTCTAAAGTGTCTGAATTGTAAATTTGCACGAAAATACGGTTTTAAAGCAAAGCTTTAATATGGCTTTTCCGCTATGTTCGTTATTAGCACCATGCTAACAGTACTAGATTACTAGCTAGTTTTCCTCGTGCATGGGGAAACTCGTTTTAAGATGTCCGTCCTCATGGTTTGTTTTTGACCTGGAGCTCCAGTTGTGTTAGTAAATGAGTTAAACTCGGGATTTAAAAGTGTACACGCTGTTAAATCGCACGTAGGAGAGAGTTTTTGTACAGAAGTGGACCTGGGCTCGGTGTGCTAGCTAACCCGAGCAGGCCAGCATCCATGCGGTAGCGTCCTGACACTCAGTCCACGTTTAATCAGCTGTCTTAAGTGTCTAGGTTTGTTTATAATTTTTTTTTTTAACTAAAGATTGAGGCTGAATCAATCTTAAATTGTGCATTTGTTTACTCGGTCTATTATGAATGACTCGCCTATGAACTTGTGTAGTAATGACTGATCACGCTTATTTTGAGGGATTAATCTTTTTAGGTAGTTGCTTATTTTAAGATCATGACCTTTTTTTTTTTTTTTTTTGGTCTTAAACCTCCTGGAGTGTTCTTGTCCAGCTTAATACCATGCTTGGATATCCCTTCTGCTGTTCATTTAACTTAATTAGGTAACCTGGTATGTGTGTGTTCCTTCATGATTATGATCATGCTTATTTATTTGTTGAGAAACTAGTTAATGTTAAGAGCTTGAACAGTGTGTACTTTAAGATGTCGTTTCTTCCTACTAACTTGTGTTCTTTGTGTGTTCAGGTTCTGGTGATTGATGGCCGAGGCCATCTCCTCGGTCGCCTTTCCGCTATCGTGGCCAAGCAAGTGTTGCTCGGTGAGACACGTTTGTAGGATTTATTTAAAAAAAAAAAAAAATTTGTCAAACTGACCGTCAGTGATGTCTGATTACCTACATTGCTCGAGTTTAACTACTATGAGAAAACCTCATGCACTACCATCTGAGACGGTCTAGGAAGTGTTTAATTGTTACTGATAGAGTATTAAACATTGTGTGATCATCCTGATTAACCTCAGACTTTCCACGTGAAATTGTAAGTGTTGGGATGAATTGACACGTGAATATCAGTCCTTTTTATTTTATTTGTAGGGTTTTAAGGCTATGGTCACGTTACAAGGTTTGAACCCCCCCACAATATCTGCCTTGAATTTGGCTTTAGCCGTTTTTCTGAAACGGCTCGTTTCGAGCACTACACAGCTCCTGGAGGTTCGATATGAGTTTTGCTTAAATCAAATATCGCCAAACATGGAGTAGATAGTTCGTTTCTAAATCCTTTCACGGAACATAATCACCGCTGTGGTTGTCTTCGGTTGTTTTCGGAAGCTTCTTGCCACTTATCTGACGTGCATCAGGTCAAGGACCTACACTACTGTTCAAAAGTTTAGGCACACTCATTCTGTATTTTTTTTTCTACATTTTAGAATAAGTCATCAAAACTTTAGAGTAACACAAGTGGAACTATGGGAATTATGTTGTGATAAAAAAAAAAATCCAAAATAAATCAAAATAATTTAGTATTTTGGCATCTTCAAAGTAGACGCCCTTTTCGCCTAGAATTTCCGGAAATGTATTCTTGGCGTTTTCTCATCAGATTTCTTGAGGAATTTCCCTGAGATGCTTTTTAAACAGTATTAAAGGAGTTCACACCGACGCTGGACTCTTATCGGCTGCTCTTCGGAATATTTTGCTCCGAGTTGAACGTGGCTTAAAAAAAAAAAAAAGATTTTTTCTGTAAATAAAATGTTAGTTTTCTAACGAAAGAAATGAATACTTTGGGACACTTATTTTTGTCTTCAACGCCGATTTCAAATCTTTAATCATACACCTTCAGATCAAAAGGTTTTTAAGATCATGAGAAACATTTCAGTCGAGCGTCCACAAACTTTTGACCAGTAGTGTGCATACAAAAGTGGCTCGGGTCTGATTGGCAAAGATGAGATTTTTGTATCCACGCAGTCCTTTGGGGGGGGGCGGGATCAGTTAAATTAAGACAGAACTGAATTTGTCTCCCTTCGACTTGGTAATGTGAACATAGCCTTAAATGAATTCAATTGTAAGGCATATTGCAGTCAGAAGTTACCAATATCATTCTGCTGTTTAACTAGTAAGCTATCTTTTTTTTCTCTCTCTGTTAATATCTGTTACAGGCCACAAAGTCGTTGTCGTGAGATGTGAAGGCATCAACATCTCCGGCAACTTCTACCGTAACAAACGTAAGTGAACTTGAGTTTTAAAGAAGAAAGTATTCCCTTGTTTCTTAAGACTTCAGAATGCAAAGGAACGATCAGTTTTAAGTGCCTAGAATATTCCTCTGGTTATCGCAGTGTATTAAAGAGGGTTATTGTAGATGATGGTGTAAGTTGAGGGAAATTTCTAGGAACACAACTTCTAGGAAAACCTTAGGACCCTAGTTAATCAGCTGTGCAAGGAAATTACCTCTGGACACATACACGCGGGTATACATTGTGCTCGTAATGTTATGGGCCTTAATGTCACTTCTTTGAAATGGGTGTAAGGAGATACCATGCTCTGTACCTTGAGAACTGGGAGATTTGGAGGTCATATTGTCGACCCGTGATGAACTGCGTCCATCGTTTTAGGTGACCGTAGCTTGTTCTTAGCGTGTTAACTCCTGACGTCTTATGTTTGTAGTGAAGTACTTGGCTTTCCTGCGTAAGAGGATGAACACGAACCCGTCCCGCGGTCCGTACCACTTCAGAGCTCCCAGCAGGATCTTCTGGAGGACAGTCAGAGGTGAGCGTCCATACTTGTATATTCGTTTAGTTATACGGCTACCTGGCGAACAGTGATGAACACCTTTTTATCCCGAATCTGAGTCTTTTGATGAGACAAATTCACGGATCTGACTACTGAGTTCGACCAGACTCAAAATACTGATCTTTTCAGGGTTTTTTTTTTTTTTTGGTGTGTGTTCAGAACTTTAACCTTAAAGTTGTCTTTTTAATTATCTTACAGGTATGCTTCCCCACAAAACCAAGCGTGGGCAGGCTGCTCTGGAGAGGCTGAAGGTGTTTGACGGTATTCCTCCTCCTTACGACAAGGTAAGGCTGCTCTTCACCCCGAGCTAGCCGTTAATGCAAACATGTCTGTGATGCTAATTTCTTTACCTACATTGTTTGAGTTTCCTCTGAGAACATTACATCTAACTGAGACACGTTGGTTCATTGTGTTGGACCTCTTGAGGGTTTTATTTATTTTAAATTCGCTTGTTTTGTTTGGGTTTTTTTTCCCTGCAGAGGAAGCGTGTGGTGGTGCCAGCAGCATTGAAAATTGTGCGCTTGAAGCCGACTCGCAAGGTAGGACCACTCAAAGTGCATTCTTGTTTATTGTACAGCATAACTAGGAATCAAACCTGTCAAATCGGCACGAGAACCAAAACAAGTGCGGTTTTATTGATGGAGAAAAAAATACGCTGGTAAGGGGTTTTTTTTGTGTGTGTATTTATAGTGAACGGCTGTCGAAAGGGGTTTGGAGAGCAATGGATCAGTAGTCCTTTTTTACTTCTCTCTTTTACGACTACAGTTTTAATGTCCTGTTTCTCTCGTTCGATGCACCCTTGTACTGTCGAGTTAACAGACTTCTCAAAGATTAAGTTGTGCGAAATCATTTCAGTGCTCTGAGCCTTAAACTCAGTGATCGACCGGGAACTTTGCATAATGGGTTGTGAATTTAAATAAAAAGAACCAAGTGATGCGTGACCGTTCAATTTTCTCCATGCGTGTGCACCCCATAGATTTTAACAGCAAGTGATTTGGCGGGGGGGAGAAAAAAAAAAAAAAGAATAAATAATAAAAAAATTTGTTGGAATGATTCCTCAGACCACAATCTTATTGTGTATGTTGTTTGCACACAGCTTTAATTCCTACCTCCAGGTAGTTCCCATAAAAAAGGAAGAACTTATAACAGTGGGTTCATCTTGTCTATTGTATTATGCAACTTCCTGATTATGTATAAAGAATTTAAGAAGAAAAATAACATATTGGGAATATCGCCGGTGCCTTTGCTGAGAGTACGTAGCTAATACGACTAGCTTGCTTTAATGATACAAAGCCTAGTACATAAGAGAGCTATAGCTCTGGCCATTTTCTTTAGCACTTAAAAAAACAAACAAAACAAAAAAAAACCCAGAAAGTGTGCACACAAGTGCGTTGGTGGTTTCAAGGCCACAAGCCACATGAGGCTTATTTATAAAGTGTGTAATTGCTTGTCAGTGATGTTTTGTTCCACAGAAGTGTTTGAGTTTAATGACCATGAGAATAATTCACATGCACTTCCATCTGAGACGAGCAACCTTTAAACAACATAATGAAGGAAATGGTATGAATATCTCCTGATGTTTCTCTCTCTCTCTCTCTCTCTCACACACACTCAGTTTGCCCTGCTTGGACGCCTGGCTCACGAGGTGGGCTGGAAGTACCAGGCCATCACAGCCACGCTCGAGGAGCGCCGCAAAGAGAAGGCCAGGATGTACTACAACAAGAAGAAAGTGCAGATCAAGCTGACCAAGCAGGCAGAGAAGAACGTCGAGAGCAAGATCGCGAAGTACACGGACGTACTGAAACAGTACGGTGTTCTGGTCTGAGCTGTCCACCTGACTAATCTAATAAATGTTTATAGAAAGGACAGTGTGTTGGTGTTTTATTTAGATGTCTGAGAGGCTTCCTGAGCAGACGGTCTGTTCTTACCGACGGCCAAAAAATATATATATATATATTTTTTTATGTCTCCCAAGATGAAATGAAACAGCACAAAAACGTGTGCAGGTCCGTTTCAATTTCTGGACTAAAACGTGTCTAGGTATTGTAGGGGTTGTAGAACTTGATAAAGCCCCAGAAATCAGTGGTGAAGTCTCATTAACTCCTTTTTAAAAATGTATTTGTTCTAAACAATGGAGCTAAGTTGCTGTTAAGTCTCCATCTGCGATTAAACAATATTCAACAGTTAGTAGTTCCTAATCTATAGTTTTTAGAAATTTATGTTAGATCCAGAATGACCTTTAGTTTTATGAACTCTTTCAGGTGTGCTGGTTTTCACTATGACATGAATATCATTTGACTCGTTAAATTAGTTTAATACAACCCTAACCACCTGCAGTTTCCTAATTTCACCACCTGAGCCCAGTGTGGTCCAGTCTTTCTCACCACTGCAGGAGTGATTGTGTTGTACGAGGAGGACAACGATGTGTGATGAAAGAAAAGGAAAAGTGAGTGAAACATAAAATCAGGCATACAGAAAGAAAGGAATTGAATACAAAGGCAGTGAATTTCAGTTTTATACGCATTAAGTGCTAAGAGCATCCGTTTGGTTTGGTTGGTAAGTGGTGGTTGTAATTCAGTGGACGTCTGATTGGAAGGTCTTGAATTAAAATCCCAGCACCATGTGTTATTACCATGTTGTTATGGTATATGTCTTTCTGGGATATTATTACTATGTTATTACAACGTCATTAGTATACACGCCCTTGAGCAAGGCCTTTAACCCTCAACTGCTGGGTTGTAGAAAAGTCACTCTGGATAAGAGTGTCTGTAAATGCCGTAATATGTAATAAAAACCCTCATTCCACCCACTTCAACAGTGCTTTAGGAATCTTTGTGCTCTAATTACTATTTTGCTGATGTCGAGATGATAAATATGAATAAAATAATCATAATATAAATGATTAAAAACATGGTACATATCAAATAGGCTCAGCTAACTGTTACTAATCAGAACAGAGAATTAATAAATGCTTTTTAGGTCTGTTATTCTGTGGGGAATGATATCGTAAGACCACTTGAAGCCTGGTCGGGCCACAAAGTGGGCTGCTTATCAAATTTTCTAGTAGAACACCATTCATTGATTTATTCTGCTCAAATCGCTTCAATCATTTAAAAATATATATGTTCCTATTAATTATGACGGCATTTAGTTAATTCATTTAATAATTTAAAATGTCCTGACTGCTTATGCACAGTGAAAATATACACGCCTTGTTCGAGATTCTCTTATTAAGTACCCAACCTTTTCAGGAACTTGGGAAAGTTACACACATTTTCACAAGTATTGATGTGGAGTGTTGCTGATTGGTCAAGCGCAAGCGTCCCAACATTTTCAAAAACCTGCCTTGTTTTCTAAAAAAAAAACAACAATAATGATAATAATAATCACCTTGTCTTGCTTTATATTAGTGATGCAGCAATATAACATTTCTAAAACACTTCTGTTTTTAGAAATTGCTGACACACTCTGTGTGTAATACTGTAAATAATAAATTATGAAAGTGGACACTTTTCTCAGTGGAAGATTTCTCACTACTAGAAGTAATAATCCAATTCGATTGCAATAAATAACTTCCAAGAAAATGTTAAAAAGAACAAATCTAGAACAATGGCTCCATAGCGATTACTGAGATTACTGGGGTATCTTTTATATTGTATTTTCCATATAAACACAAACCTTCAAAAAAAAAAAAAAAAAATGTTCACAGGTGCCATTTCATTTCCATAGATTTTGATGTAAGCTTTACACAAATCCTCCAGTGTTGTTTTATACAAGATTTATGCAGTGCTCATGAGTTACGAATCCCCAAAGGAGATACCCTTTAAATAAAGTGTTAGCAAAAGTTTTAAGAAACAGGCCCTCTGGATTTATTACTGTAGAGTGCATTGCAGTTACTCCATGTATAATTTATAGAGGTTGTATAGGCAGGTAAAGAGAAAGAACAATATGGCCGGTATATTTCTGTACAAAGTACAAACTATGTAAATGTAAATGTATCCTCTGTGGTACAAAACGGTCCTTAAGATTCAATTATGTGCTTCAGAAAAAATGTAAAAGCTCACGTTATGTACTTTCATTAAAAGTCTGTTGAAGATCTTGTCTTACATCTTGATCATTTAGGAAGCATGTGGCATTAGATTTACTTTAAATTGTTTCAGCTTGTCTCAGACATCTATGAATCCGATGTGGAAAATTTGTGTAATTGCAAATCAACTCGTAGCTTCAGAGTTTAGCAGTAAATTGTTTTGATTTTCAAGGCAGAAATTAGAAGCAAGTCTACGTGTGTGTTGCAGCCCAACGCGAAACGGAGTTACTGTTATCTAGACTGTTACACTCCCGCCGGCAGATGGCACTGCGGCGTCGACATGCACGAGCGGCTGTAGAGAGTGCGCGTGCACGAGACTGAACTGTGGCATACGGACACGTGTCTTTGTTTTGGTTTTGGTCCTCCTTCTGGTTAAGCATTGGTTGATGTTCGAGGGTGTGTCTTTATTTGCCCTAGCTGTCTGCGTTCTAGCTTGATTATGTTTGCTATTTAAAGCCCTCGTGTTACGTTGTACTTCGTGCAGTATAGTTCAAACCTCTGAAGGTAATGGTGAATACGTAACGCATGCTAAGCGGCCTTATCTTCGTATCCTGCTCTCGTTCTATGCCTCGACTTTTAGTTCCACGTTTAGCCTCGTTAATCTTGTCCAGTGTAGACCGCATGTCCTGTGTTTTGATTGCTGTTTTGAAAATAAAGACGTTGATCTGCACCTGCTTCTGCCTACACCTCCCGTTTCGTAACATAGACGATACCTGTAGGGTCTTGTTTAAAAGGATGTGGTAGCCTGCAAAAAAGGCCTGTCATGCAGCCTGACATGTTGATGTTTATTTGATTTATTGTTTTATTACTAATTATCTTAACATAAACTTTAAGACTTGTGGAACTTATGTTTGTCAAAAAGAATTATACTTATGTTGGATAATGTCACAATTTCCCCTCAAAGCGAGCGCGCACTTTTGGGTTTTCAGTGACACTGACTTTGTGTACTTTCAACACGTGCATTTGTTATGGTTTATGTCATGTCTCCGCCCCGTATTGTCATTGGTTGTTTCCCATATGTGTCATCATTAATCACAGCTGTTTTGTGTTCACTCCTGATTAAGTTTGTCATTTAAACCCCTCGTGTCTCTTTGCACTTTGTGAAGTATTGAGTGTTTATCACCGCATCAAGCGTTTGTGCCCTGTTCCTCGTTTTGTGTCATAGTCTTTGATCTTGTTTCTCATTACATGCTTTTGCCTTGCCTGTTTAATGCCTGTTTGCAGATCACCTGACTCATTGCCTGTTTCTGCCCACGCTTTTGTTTCACGATTTGGATTTGTCCACCTTTTAATAAAAGTCTTCTCTGCATTTGCATCCATCCTAACCTCCATTACGTGTAATTACATGACAGATAACAAATAAATGGAAAATACTGTACAAGAGGCGAGGTGACTGGATACTGGCTGGCACACTACCAAGAAGTTCATTATTTCCCCAATGACTATGTGGCGCCAAACTGGACAAAAGTGAAGCGAATGGGGAGAGAGAGAGAGGCCGAGTGTGTCCGTAAGTGCGCGAGAGAGATTGAATGTGTCTGCAAAAGAGATCGAAAATGCATATATATATATATATATATATTCACATAATGGAGTTGAGGACGGATGCAGATAAAAGCTTTATTATGTGAGAGACAGGCAGACAAACTCAAATCGTGACACATAGACGTGGTCATAAACCGGGCTGTCGTTTCAGTGTAAAAAGACCAAAACGAAGACTTTTGAAAACGAAGGCGTGGCTTCGCCCACATTCGCCCCCTGATTGGGTCTTCTGGATCATTGCATATCCGTCCCTGATTTGTCAAACCCCTACCATATAACCATAACGCTACTTTAATCGTATACACAACAACTTGGAGACTGGACCGCAAGCTTTGCTGAGTTTGTTATCATTCTTAGCAGCCATTGTGCAGTTAAATTCTGTATTTTATAATACTGCAGCTGCCTACATGCGCAAGAGGCGAGCTATGATTACAGCAATTGGCAACAAATCTCCACAAACAAAGCCCAACATGGAACGCCAGTTTGGACTAGCAACCGACTGCCTGTTTACACTCGTATGCACATGCCCGATGTGCATGAATGGTCATGTGACATGCGTTTTCGGTCGTGTAGTGTGGACGGAGATCGATTCTGAAACACAGCGGAAACACAAAACACACTAGTGTAAACTAGTACTAAAAGTAATTTTTCTTCAGGAAAAGACTCTGTCCTCCTGCTGTGTGTGTGTGTGTGTGTGTGTGTTTAATGAGCTGCAATGGCCAACAGCCTCCCACTGACTGTTTTATTCACAGCTGTTTATACCACAGCGGGGTAGCAGTCAGTGGCCACACGTATGTGTGTGTGTGAGAGATATAGAAATGTAGAAATCTTCTACATTTCATTAGTAACACCTGGCTGCTAATGGCTAAGGGCAGTGGTGGCTTGGCGGTTAAGGCTCTGGGTTACTGATCGGAATGTCGGGGGTTGAAGCCCCAGTGCTGTCGAGCTGCCACTGTTTGGCCCGTGAACAAGGCCCTTAACCCTTTCTGTTATCTGTATCATGGCTGACCCTGCGCTCTGTCCCCAGCTTCCTGACATGCAGGGGTATGCAAAGAAAAGAATTTCCCTGTGACCAATAAAGACTCTCTAATTATCATTAATGGTTGTGAAAATAGGAAGGGTGTACTTATTTTTCCCCACCTGGTTTCTGAATGTTGGTTTACTTTTTTCAGGGAAAAAAACCTACAACATATTGAAGTCTATTGTTTTGTTGTTGTTGTTGCTGTCACTTCTTGTTGTCACTTGAGGTTATTTGTTTGTTTACAGAAGTTGGTGAGGAACAAATAATTAACACATAGAACTGAAGGAGGGTGTACTTTCTTTTTCCCATATTTTGTATATATATGCTTGTGTGACCTATTAGTATTATGAATTTGCATTTATTAAAATGTTGTGCTATATGTGTGAAATCCATCAGATGTCCCTGTGGCTGGATTATGAATAAAAACAAAAACTTATTTCTGCCAATAACATACACTGACACGTCAACTCTGGGAATTCATGAACAAATTTCAACAAAATGATGAGGAAATATTAGCTACTTTCTAACTGTGTCCTGGTTGACTATTAATTATGTATTAATTACTATTAATTATGTCTAATGCAGTTGCACTGTTTTAACATCAGACGTCCCAATCTGCACAACCCATAGAGTTAAAATATATAGAAGTGCATGCTGGTCATCTGATAGTGTTTTAGCCATGTGATAATGTTAATGTTTTAGCTTTTTTGCTAACAAAAGATAAACATGGAGGCGTTGGTGGATTTTTTTCGCCACTATGTCGAAGTCCTTGGTACGCTGAAGTCATTCTAAGTTGTCTTTCTAGGTAAGTCTTTTTATTTATTTTTTTAAAACTATTTTGTTTAAAAGGTCTGTGCTTCCAGTTGTGTGACTAGGAAGGATATCATTTAAAAGATTAGACCTTGTTTCCTGAAGGATTTTAGGTAACAGATGTTGAATAACTATTTAAAAAGCCCTTTTCTGATATTCCAGTATGTGTCTCACTAAATTCTCTACAAAAGCAGAAA
>JANDJT010000228.1:27142523-27153744 GCA_024331685.1 Stegophilus panzeri
GCTGAATTTTAAAATCACAATTACACAGGTCCAATATGCATGTTAACAGGTATTTCATGTTGATAAGACCTTAATGATTCTTTTTTTAGAAATCTTACACTGAGTCTGTATTAATATTTTCTGTAATATGCTGGTATGGAAATCTCAGTGTCAAGGCAAAAACTGCTCTGTCCAAAGTAGTGAAAGTCAGCAGTAAAATCCTAGGTGTCCAGCAAAAGAATCTCACTGATCCGTACAACACACAGGTAGTGCGGAAAGCTAAATCTATCCTAATCAGTACCCATCCCCTTCACTCTGAGTTTCAGATCCTGCCTTCTGGCTCCTGGTTTAGAGTCTCCCCTGTAAAGTGCAATAGATATTCATTTATTCCTACTGCCATTTCCCTTCTTAATTCAGGCAAGGGGGATGGTTTTGGTTTAGGTTAGTTTGGTTAGTACTGATATTTTCTTCTCAAGGATTTTTTTATTTAGTATTTTACCGACAGACGAATAGTGGGAGTCTAAGAAATAGTTAAGTGAAAAGTACACTAAGGACTGAGAAGAATGGGGGGAAGCACTTTATTTAGTGCACTGGGTCTGAGGGAAAGGTCAGACTAGCTATAGTGTCTAGAGGAGAGCACAGAATATGCATTTGGCCAACCGATACTCGGCCCACACAGACCCACCAATTTCCTACTGTATGTATGGGGCTTAAGGCAGACAGCTGCAGACGATACTTATGTGTGTGTGTGTGTGTATTACCCAAATCTTTCATCATAGAGGCTGAATTTGAGGCTTCTCTTACTGCTGATTAAAATTTGCTACCTATTTGACCATTTGACCAAAGGCTTCCTCTCTTTCTCTCTCTCTCTCTCTCTCTCTGTGTGTGTTCTTTCTCAGTTTCAGTTTTTAACCCTCCCCCTGTATTCTGTCCACATTTACTAGCCCCCCCCCCGGGCGCTTCTGGAAAATCAGACAACCTCGGCGTGTGTGAACTTCACACAGGTGATTTTATTAATCTGAAAATTGACTGATGCAGCTGCGTAACTCCACTCTGAATACAAAGAGAGCGATATTTTTTGGATATAGCCTATGGACCTAAATCACCAACTCTGAAAATGTTAGGAATATATATATAAACATTTTTTATGGACTACTAGAGCCACTTCTTAAAGAGAAGGAGAACAATGAATAAAAACGCATGAAGTAAAATAAATAGGAAAGGAGAGGAAAAAGAAAACATCAGGGTAACCCTGTTCCCTGAGAAGGGAACGAGATGTTGCGTTAGCTCAATGCTGTGGGAAGCGCCTTCGCGCTTGACCGGCATCTGAAGCTTGTGTAACATCATGCCTATTTACAGGCCTGCTTTGATCAGGTGATGTGGCAATTAAGCGTGCCACATGATATATATATAAGGCACCTGTGAACCACGCCGTCAGCCTCTATTATCTGAAGTGAAGATGCAATTCACAGGCATTGCCCAGTATGACAAAGCTACACAAGGTCTCATTCCCTTCTCAGGGATCAGGGTTACATGCGTAACCAAGACGTTCCCTTTCAAAGGGAACTCTATGTTGCATTAGCTCAATGCTGTGGGAACGAAAATACCCACTCCGTCATACCGAGGGTACAGCCTGTACAAAAAGATCCAAGCCCAAGGGTCACTGCAAGACACTCGAGCCCGGGGCGGAATGTATATCCAGGCTGTAATATTGAATGAATGTGTGCTGTGTAGACCACCCCTCAGCAGCACACACATACTGTAAGAATAGCCCTTTGGACAAAGCCTTCGAGAAGGTGACCCCCCTAGTGGAATAAACCCTTATGTCCAGAGGTGTAGCGAGACCGCGCACCTCATAAGCAATAGCGATTGCTTCCACTGTCCAATTAGAGATGCGCTGCTTCGACACAGCATCACCTCTACTGTCGCCGCCAAAGCAGACCAGCAGCTGCTCTGAATAACACCATTAGCAAGAGCTGTGGACATAAGTACATTGAGCCCTTACTGGACACAGTCGGTGGGTGCAATGTCTCTTGTTCCGGTGTGAGGAACGGAGGAGGGCAGAAAGCCTGCAACACTACAGGCTGGGCAGCAGATGTAGGTGCCTTAGAAATATAATCTGGTCTAGGATACAGGAAGGCCTTGGCTAATCCAGAGGTAAAGTCAAGGCAGGAAGGGGAAACAGAGAGAGCTTGTAGATCTCCTACTCGCTTAAGAGATGTCAGGACCAGCAGAAGAGCTACCTTTAGAGTCAGAAGTGTTTCAGAGGCTGACTCTAAGGGCTCAAATGGGGCAACCGACAAACCTTCCAGGACCACAGAAGGTCCCAGGAAGGTATGCGTGTGTCTGAAGATGGGCCTCAGCCACCTGACACCACGCATAAACCTCGAAGTTAGAGGATGCTGCCCCACAGAGGCTCCATCAATAGGGGCATGGCTGGCCAAAATGGTGGCCATGTAGACCCTGATTGTAGGAGGAGCCAACCCTGCTGAGAAATATTCTTGTAAGAACTCCAGGACTGTAGCTGTTGTGCAGTTTACTGGGTCTAGCTGACATTCCTCACACCACGAGACAGAAATTTGCCACTTGAGCGCATACAATTTCCTCGTGGATGGTGCTCTAGCATTCAACATGGTCTGTACAACCTCAGTTGTGAGACCAGAATCTATGAGCTGGTGCCCCTCAGGGACCAGACCCACAGTTTCCATAGTTCTGGCCAAGGGTGATAAATCAGCACTCTGGCTTCAGACAGTAGATCCCTGCGGATGGGAATCTCTCAAGGAGTGCTGTCTAGCAGGGATATTATCTCTGAGAACCATGTTAGAACTGGCCAATGAAGTGCTCTAGCAGGAGACGTAGACGGTTTGGTGAACTCTCGCTATAACTTGTGGGAGCAGCGCGATTGGGGGGAAAAGCATATAGATGTGATCTTGGCCACATGTGCACCATGGCGTCCAGCTCTAATGGTGCGGGAAGAGTGAGGGCGAACCAGGCAGTGTGTTGTTTCCTCGGAGGCAAACACATCCACTTCCTCTTGTCCGAACCTCTGCCATATGGACTCCACTATTTGAGGATGGAGCCTCAGCCCCTGCCTCGACAGGATGTCGGCCCCCACATTCCTGCTGCCTGCAATGTACATCTCACTCACTGAAAAGAACCTTCCGTCTGCCCAGAGAAGAATCAGTCTTTTTCTTCTTCTTTTCATGTCGAGGTTCCACTTCATATTAGTTTCGCCCAGTAGGCAGTGGTCTCAATAGCCCTGTCCATCGCACAGGTTTTGCGCCGTGCAGGAATATGGACACGTGGGGCACGCCAACAAGTGCGCCATAGTTTGTGGCACTAATCCGCAGGGGCGCAATGAGTCGATTGGCCAGGAAGCAGTCCCCATATGGCCATATTCTCCCTGCAGTGGCTGACTTGTGTTCTTAGTCTGTTTAGCACCCTCCATATTGGCCACGATTGTTTGTGCCCAGGTGGCAGGTGTTCGGTGGGTCACACATAGGGGTCGGGTGGGGGGCACTTGTCCCGCCAGAACGAGCAGCGTGCCTTTGACGGGTCACCCGACAGAGGGCTCGTGCACCTCATGAAGCTCTTGCGGCTCCTTAGGAGGGCAGGCGGCAAGCAGTGTTCGTGCAGCGGGTGTCGCGGGTCTTGCTCCTGTTTCTGCTTCTCGATGGCACAGGCAACCTCTCTCCGGATCTCTGGGGGAGCAACTCCAGCTAGCGGGTACAGCTTGTTGAGTGGGGTTGGCTTAAGGCATCCAGTTACGATGCGACAGGTGTTGTTCAGTGCGGCGGTCACCTGTGCGGCGTACGTGGAGTGGTGCCAGACCAGGCAGGTGAACTCGCCAGTGGAGAGACACAGTGCCAGGCCAGTGGTGTGCACGGTGTGAGCCGTTGCGCCCCAGCTGGTTGACATCAGCTTTTGCAGCAGGTTTTTGCGCGAATTGACCTTTTGTCGGGTGTTAAAGCAATGAGCTTTGTACGTGAGCGCCCTGTCCAGTGTGATCCCCAGATATCTTGGGTGAGGGCAGTGCTCAATCTCTACACCATTCCAGGTGACACTCAGGGCTCTCCTCGCTTGGTGGTTGCGCAGGTGAAACGTGCAAATCTGCATCTTTGAGGGGTTAGGCCTGAGGCAATTGACCTCATAGTACTGTCCTAGATGTTTCAAAGCCTCAGACAAGGTTGACTTCACCTCTTCAAAAGAACTGCTCTGCGCCGTTAAGGTCAAGTCGTCTGCAAACACGAATCAGTGTGTCTGGGGAGGGCTGGGTTGGTCATTCGTGTAGGTATTGAACAGGGTCAGTGCCATCATCCGCTGTTGAAGGATGCAGGTAGCTTCGGGTTGTGGAGGAGAGTGAGTCCGTTGGCCTCCGCCCATGCTTCAACCACTTCACAGTCAGAGTTGGTGGATTGGTAGCCCCACATCGTGTTGTGGCAATTGAAGTCTCCAACAATCATTCTAATCCGCTGGTTGTCCGAATCACTGATGTCCCAGAGTATGAAATGTTGGGCAGGTGGTTTGTACACAGATGAGATTGTGCAGGTAATGACGTCCACAGTGATAAGCTTCATAGTGTCCCGACGAGCAGGAAGAAGATGAAACTGTAATGTCCAGTTTAGTGTAGATCACACTTCCATGTTTTTGGGTGCGGAATTTCCACTACTTATGTCAGTCCGGGTATCTGCAGCCTAGTTTGACCAGAGTCACGATGCGTCTCTTGGATGTATAGGATATTACATTGCGTCTTGTGGCACATTTCTGAAAGGACTAGCGCTTTGTCTTCTGAGAAACCCTCTATGTTAATAGAGTTGATGGTCAGGGCTGGCTCTGACAAGTGCCGTTTGGTGTCGCATATTACTGGTGGAACCATCGTGGTGGAAGGATTGGCCGCTCATCAGTATGATACTGAACGTTGCCCAGGGTGCGCCTGGCGCTGTGACGACGAGGGTCATTGGATACTTCAATTGCGCCGTATGGGGAGGCTCCTTCCGTGCACCTCAGAAGAATCAGTGTCACGCGGCGATGCCTACGTGTTCTGAGAATTTGAAGGTGTCCCCGGTTTGTAGACTCGGGTCACACTCTAGGGGCGTCTCCTTATCGCAAAAAACGGTTATGACAGATGCCTCCCTCATGGGCTGGGGCGCGGTCTTAGATGGCTGTCCAGCTTACAGTCTTTGGAGCGGCCCTCATCTGGAGTGGCATATAAATCGCCTAGAGATGCGGGCTGTATTTCTAGCACTGAAGTTCTTTCTTCCTTAAGAGGTCACCATGTGTTAGTTGTGACAGACAACACAGCAGTGGTCTCATATATCAACCAACAGGGAGGGTTACATTCACATCCCCTATTCAGGCAGGTGCAACTAATTTCTCTCAGAGATTTCATCCTCGGATGAAACCCCTGACTTTTCAGCCACCACTGAAATGGTCACATGTGCAATAGGCCCAATGGTATGACATTGGCTGCTGCTGCCATAAGGCCCAACAATCTCTCTTAGAGACTGGAGGGGATGCCCAGACCCAGCTTTATCTTGCTCAATGTTGAGAGGATTGACCCTACGTGTGTTGGGGATAGAAATGCCCTCATCATAGTAGAATCCCGTATAAGCCCTAGAAAACTTGTCCTCTGCACTGGAGAAAGCATACTTTTCTTAAGGTTCAACCTGAACCATGTGGGCGAGAACAACATCTCGATGTTGAAGTGGCAGTTCCGTTCCCTGGATGGTGCTAGAATTAACCAGTCATCCAGGTAGTTTAGTACACGGATGCCCTGGAGTCGCAAGGCAGCCAGAGCAGCATCCATGTACTTTGTGAAGGTGCGAGGGGATAAAGCTAGCCTGAAGGGAAGAACCCGATATTGGTATGCGTTACCTCCAAACGCGAACCTCAGGAACTTCCTGTGACTGGACGATATTCCTATGTGGAAATATGCGTCTTTTAGATCTATCATCACAAACCGGGCTCTGCTCTGTGCTGACTACTGTGGTGAACACACCTCTGAACCGGGGGGGTCGAGCTCTGAACTGGACCCCGTATAGTAGACAGAACCCATGGAGATACATTTAGCAGTAGTTTCCATGCTGCCAGATGGTCTTTTAGCGACGTTAACTTTTCCACATTCTGTTGGAGGGAAAGCATCAGATTTTCATTGCCCTGTAACAGCTCGCTGACCAGAGAAGACTGAAAACTTGGGACCACCTTGGTTAGGGGAGGCCCTACAGTAGCACTGGGGGCTGTCTGCTTTAACAAACTCACGTCCCCTGATACATCCCTCCGTGGCCCATCAGGACTGCTCCTTCCTTGCCTGCTTGGCCTTTATGATCATTCTCAGATCAGGCTTATTAGCAGGCTGCGACCGTGGCCGTCCGGTCCCCCTGGCTCTCCGTGGGGAGAGGCAGGCCGCCACACTTGCCTTTTGTGCCTCCCTCACACTAGCGCTGGCCTGGGCTCCACTCATGGATGCCCAGGAAAACTCGACACGATGGGGAAGGATCTGGCTGAACGCCGCCGTTTGCTGTTTTGCTTCGTGACACCTGTCGGCGATGACATTAACGGCGCTGCCAAACAGGTCGGAAGGTTTAACAGGGGCGTCCAGCAAGGAGACCTTATCTTTGTCCTCCATCCCTGAGAGGTTGAGCCATAGGTGCCTCTCTGCCTCAACCATGCTACCCATTGAACGGCCGATTTGATGGGCTGTTTGCTGGGTCACCCGGAGAGACAAATCTGTGGCGCGGCGCAACTCAGCCATTGCCTCGGGCCCAATTCCCTTCCCAGTGTCGAGCTCACTAAGCAGGTCTGGTTGGTAAGCCTGCAACACTGCCAATGTATGCAGTTACCTACAAGCAAGACCCGCTGCTGCATAGGCTTTGCCCACCAACACCGAGGTGGCCTTACATGGCTTGGAAGGCAAAGCCGGCCCCCCTAAATTACCATCACTTTCAGCATAGCTAAATTGCCATGCAGTTCCCTCCCTATGATGGCCGAATAATCAGACGTTGCGGGGTTGTAAATATGGCTAGTGTATGGTTTTCCCCAGAAGCATGATATTTCATCATGCACATCCGGAAAAAAAACTTCCTGAGTTTTCTGTATTGTGAGGGAGATTTATTTTCACTGGGAAGGAAGCACTCATGCAGCCTGCAATGAGCCACTTCCTTTTCCCCGGGACAAATCTAGATTTAGTTTTTCAACTGCCCTAGTAATCACTTCAAGCAGCTCTTTATATGCTTGAGAGCTGCTCTCTGTTTTTGGTGCAATGGCACCCCCTACTGGCTCAGAGTCATAGAGGGTTTTTTGGCTTTTCATAGTGGAAGGAGGAGTCGTGACACGAGCTTCAACGTCTGGCGGAGAGCCGGACTCAGAAGAGAGAGCAAGAGATAGAGCAGTGCTCATCTCCGGCTCCTCTTCCAGATCCATACGAGATCCCCAGGATCTTCGAGGCTCTGAAACCCATCTCCCTTCTGTCCGAGAAGAGATCGAGTCACGAGCAGAGCTGCCTAATTGTAAGGCACTCACAATGCATACCGTCAGACACCTTGAGGGCTGCCCTTGTATGCTCCACACCTGAACACTTCCCACAGAAAGTTTGTGTGTGTCTTTTTTCTTCTCTTTTTTTAAAGGGATTTTTCTTTCATTTTTTTTAAAGATAGAGAGAAAATGAAGCATCTTTTTGCGAGCGTTACACAAACGACCGACATGCAGTCTCACTGAAGATAATAAGGCTGACAGCGCGGTTCACAGGTGCTGTTTATATATCACGTGGCGGGCTTAATTGCTACGTCACCTGATCACAGCAGGCATGGTTTTACCCAAGCTTCATATACCGGTCACGTGTGAGGGCGCTAATATTGTTCTTTCTAATTCTATCAATTTTCTTATATTCACCACCACCACCACCATCTCTCTCTCTCTATCTGTGATTGTGTGTGTGATATCACAGAACACTTCACAGACAAACAATTTGACATGCTTGATATTCTGCCATCTTGGTCATCCAACTAGATGGGTTGTGGGGAGCCTGGAGCCTATCCCAGGGAACTTATGGCACAAGGGGACACACACCCTGGACCGGGTGCCAACCCATCACACATGTCTTTGGACAATCAGCCGACAACACATGCCTTTGGAGTGGGGAGGAAACCTTTTGAGAAGGTAATCATAACACATAAAGCTTATGTTGATGATTACCTTTTTAAAACATCAGTTAGTATGGTAAATGTTATATATTTAACCAAGTACTATGTCTCTGATCTAAAGCTAATACTGCAATAAACTAATTTAAAAGTAGTGAAGGGGAACTTTACACCGTTCACCATGTGAGCAGCTATGTTGATTTGACATTACTCAACATCAACATTAGAGCATCTTGGCTAGCTTGTTGCTAATGTGACTTGCTATTGTCTGCTGCCTGGCTTGGTGCTAAGCTACTCGCAGTTGTCTGCTGTTATTCCTGTCCTGCAGTTTCAGTCCAAAATGTTTGAAATGTTGAAATGCTTGAATGTTTGAAATTTCACTATAACAGAACCAATAGCCACTCAGGCCTGTAACCGTAAAAATGTGCTTAAAGTAGCTTTTTGTGAGTTTTACATGCTTTGACAAAGCAAACAAAAAACACGCGTCCATGTTTTTTTCCCCACTTTGGGAAAGGACGTTATTATAACCATGCAAATTACCTCATACAAGGCACCACGAATGCAGCCTAACAGCTCATGGGACATAGAAAGACCACAGTTTTTCATCATTAGTAACTTTTCTACCCCTGGAGGTTTTTTCTCCAGATGTTTCTGGTGGCATAGTGGTAGAGTCAAGTAAACAAATTACAGATATGCATATTTACAGCAATAAACAGATACAGACAGCCGCATTGTGTTACACTGCTACTTTATATTCAAACACTGTTCTGATACACAGGAGGCTGCTATCCTCATTAACCTCTTCTCACGAGTCTGCCAAACTGATGAAGATTTGCTCACGGCTGCTGGACACATCAACTTGAAATCCGCTCTGAAAGCCAAAAGCTAGAACCTGAGCTTCTCTGTTGTCTCTGACACAATACGAGGCTTCACGAGCAATTCCGGCTATACGAGCCTGATTAATTAATTATAAATATTATTAGCAGTCTCTCGGGTCTCAGTCCTGTAACAGTTCACTACGATAAAGCTGTAGGTTGGTGTTTGAAATAGTCGAAGAATTGTCTTGTTCCTCTACTGTGTTCAGTTCAGGTGACATAATCTGCACAATGTTTCAGACCCTTCATCTTGGGCAATGTCAGATCTACTTGGTAAATGTCATGAAATCCACTTTGTTTGAACTTTCACCCTTTTCAAAAAGCTGTCTAAAATCCATGCTTTCATTTTGATCAGATAAAGAGACCCTCAAGTGTCTCTCTGTGATTACGCTCCCCCGATACTGAGAATAAACCCACCATCATCTGTTTCATGTTCAAACATTTTTTTTTTCTTCTTTAGGGAAATGGGAACAGATCAAAAGACAAGCTTTTCCTTTCTTTATTCCAGATAGAGTGAGTAAATGCCATGGGGCAGATGTTTTTCCACATGTTTAAACAAATGATAGTCTTTTTTTGGTCAATTAATCATTCTATTCATTATTCATTAACAGAAAAAAAATATTTTATGTGTTTTTATGTTGTGAGGAAAATTGTTTGAGGAAAATGAAATTGATGCTTCACATCTCCAGGGTCTGGGGTTCGAATTTGAGCTCAGGTTACTGTCAGTGCTGAGTTTTGCATCATCTCCCTGTGTTCACATGGGTTTCCTCTGGGTTCTCTGGGTTACTCTCACTGTCCAAAAACATGGTGGAATGGTGGAATGGCTTGCTCCTGTGATGAACTAGAATACATGTATCTCTATATACTATATAATAGGTAGGTACGAGGTTTGGGACACAGCCCACGGCTTCAAGCAGTCGTCTATTTGCACGTACAGCATGACAAATAATTAACTGCACTTGAAGCTTTCGTAAAATAAAAATAAACACACCCAAAACTGTATACGGTACCATAACGAAGACGAACTGTATGTTGATACGTGAAATTCTGGAGGGAACGTCGGACAGCGGGGCGCGGTGATGTAATGACGTGTGCCGTTAATAGATCTATGTTCTATAACATGTAAAATGGGAACATGAAAGGAATATTCTAAAAGCAACTCATGTAAACACCTTAATTACAGTATTGTCTTATTCAGAATAAGATCCATAATTAGATTACTGCTGTCCATGTAAATGTAGTCAATGAAAAGAACTACAAATTTAGATGCTAGTTTGATAGTTAGTTTTTGTATATTTACACTGAGAATGTTGCAGTTTGTTAATACCAAAGAGAAACAATATCAGTTCACCATTATGGAGTTCACCACTACATATTCTCCTAAGTGGCACTAAATGTTCCTAGCTAAGTTTCATCTTATAATCTATTCATAACATCCAAGAGGAACTTTTTACAAAGGAATTCCTAAGAAGTTAAGAGGAAAGGTGAAAATGATAGAGAATTTTATAAATGAATATGGACAACGATTGGCTGATGTGGTAGCAGTCTGTGTGGTAAACTCATGAATGAAATTCCAATGCATATACGTAGTTGTAGAAATAAAACTTTTGGGATGGATTGATGAGTTTGGTGATGCTGCTCTGGTTGCTGTCCCAGGTTCTGAACTTTTGGAGGACCTGTTTATATATGAATGTACAGTATACATGTTCATTTCCCAGGTTCAGGATATTTAGTCCATGTTCTATATCTATATCTATAGATATAGATATCTATTTGTGACAAAAAACAAAACAAAACAAAAGTCCCATAAAGTGTGTTAGTAACGGCCAACACAAGCCACTAGAACAGCTTCAATGCCTCTTGGCACATATTCTATTAATCTGGAACTGTATTGGAGTGATGAACACTGTCCACTCACTCTGTTGGTGTTTTGATAATGGTTGTGAAGAGTGCTTTCTAACACACAACTCCAAAATCTCACATAGGTGTTCAATGTTTGATGTTAGAATTGAGACATGCCTCTGTTTTGGTCAAAGTCCAACCAGCATGCCCATCTCCTGTGCAACTATCTGAGTATAAACTCACTAAATGTTTAACTCCAGCCTTTCTCCAGATGACTCCAGATGAGGATTGGTTCCCTTCTGAGTCTGGTTCTTCTCAAGGTTTCTTCCTCTTAACATCTTAGGGAGTTTTTCCTTGCCACCGTCACCACTCAGTGGCTTGCTCAGTTGG
>JANDJT010000228.1:27153844-27173788 GCA_024331685.1 Stegophilus panzeri
TGTAAAGCTGCTTTGAGACAATGTCTATTGTAAAAAGCGCTATACAAATAAAATTGAATTGAATTGAATTGAATTTATCATAGTAAACGACACTGCATCCTAATCAAGGTCTCATGATTACATGTTGTTAGTTTATTAATAAAATAGTACTTTTTTCCCAATTATACACTATTGAACATGCACTGGAAACTGAAGTGCTGATTAAATGGGGTTGTTGCACTGGAAAATCTTTACCTCACTGCTGTAAAATGCACTCTGTGATGGACTGCTGTCCAATCAAGGGTGTATTCCTGCCTTGTGTCCAGTGTTCCCAGGATCCACACCAGCCCTGACCAGGATAAAGCACTTGGGACATGTATAACATGTAAAATAGCAGTCTGGTCATGTGATTGTATTGAGCACATTTGTTGAATTACCAGGACTCTTGTGTAAAGCTACAGATGGTTAAGGTTGGGCTACAAGGGTGATGGAAGAGACTGTCGTTTTTGTATAAAATCCGAATTTCTCTCACTTGTTTAAATTTCTTGTAATAAATTGGGTCGGATATATATATAAATTGTTTCTACATTAAAAAAAAACCCCACAAAGTTCAGTAAACAGTAGTAAATGAAACAAAGTCAATATGTGGTGTGACATAAAAATAAAAATAGTAGTCTCGAGTACAATTTTTGCAGTTTTATAAGGAAATGAGTTGAGTTTTATTGAGCATCTTGCAGAACCAGACACGGTTCTTCTGGAGACTTTGACTGTCACATTCGCTTCTTAATTTTGCAGCAAAACCCAGCAGCCTTCATTGTGTTTTTTGTCTGAAAAGTGGTCTCTTACGTAATATGCTGCTTTCTTTACTGACATACAAACATTTTTCTTTAACATTTAATTTTGTGCTAGAAAACTAATGTTTGGGAATCTAAAATGTTTTTTGTACTGACTATATATATATATGTTATTACACTATATGAATCATCCATTTATGTTAATTTCATGCGAACATCATGTACATGCACCTCAAAGAGCAAAGAGTTTCTTACATCCTTCTATTTGTGATATGGAATTTTAATGCCTTCTTTAAAATTTCATTAACTTCACCATCTGTCCCTAGACACAAGCTCTCGATGTGTGACTGACTATGAATGACTTTAGTGTTGCATATTAATGAGCTGGAAATCTAGAAAAGTGGTTTCCTGCTGACAAAAGCCTCATTTTGAAAGCAAAATTACTACTAATGTGGAAGTGCCATCTTTAGCTCCTACTAAAATCCTTGTGAAGTAGCACAGAATTAGAAAGAACAGAAGGTTAACATCCCATCAGACTGGATAAAGATATAGCCAGTAAAAGATGACTTCTGTTGAATATTAATGATCAGATGCTGTTCATACAGTTCAGTATGTCTACAATGATAAAGTTGACATCTAAGATAGCTCCTGAAGCTTAGAAGATTTGGGATACAGTTGCGCTAGCTGTTATAGGTTTTCTCATGACTTCAGTTGTATGAAATTAAGTTAAATTGAATTAATTAAATTGACTTTGCTTGTTACAAATTGGTGTAAGTGATTGTGTTTTGTTATCATTTCTCATGAGTAAATGACTAATTATTTGGTTGACTTTGTATTGAGGGATCAAGATTATTGACAAGATGGCGGCACGTGCACAACGCGAGGCTCAGCGTCTTACCAGATTTCAGATAATGGTGATAATTTACCTGGTTATTACTAACATGTTCACTAGTTTCAGTTCTGCAAACTTCATTTACAACAGACAGACACTTTTGGACATCAACTGATTTCGATTTCGGTGATCTCCCTCCGGACCTACAGAGAACACCGTGGTCTAGCATTTCACTCATATCGGCCGGAAGTGCACGTCGGCGGCGTAAAGACCGTAAACAAAGGCGGGGGAAGCACAGAGGTCTGTGTGCTAAGCTAACGCTAAACCCACATCGCCCAGCTCTTCCGAGCATTTTCCTCGCCAATGTACGGTCTCTGACGAACAAACTGGACGAATTAAGGATCTGGACCCTCGCACAGAGATGGCTTATGGACCGTAATCTCATGTTCTTTACGGAAACATGGCTACACAACGATGTGCCAAACAGCTTGGTGGACTTGGATGGGCGCTCTGTCTTCAGGGCCGATAGAGTGGCAGCTACATCAGGTAAAAGTAAGGGCGTTGGAGTGTGCATTTATGTAAACAAAACATGGTGCATGGACTCTGTCATTGTTAATACCCACTGCTCTGTTGATTTGGAGTTCCTGATTATTAAGTGCAGGCCATTCTACTTACCACGTGAGTTTACGTGCATCATTGCTGCAGCAGTCTATGCTCCGCAGGATGCTAATGCAAAAGTGGCCATGAAAGAACTTTGGGCTACTATTAACAAGCTACAAACCTTGCACACGGATGGGGCCTTCATTGTCACTGGGGACTTTAATCACTGCACCTTAAAATCTGTTCTCCTGAAATTTCATCAGAACGTCGCCTGTTCCACAAGAGGGCATAAAACATTGGACCATGTATACTCCAGCGTGACTAATGCCTACAAAGTCACATCCCTCCCCCACCTAGGGCAGTCGGACCATCTTTCTTTGTTCCTGCTCCCCAAGTATACCCCGGTCATCAAACGTGTGAAACCCACAATGAGGACCGTTAAGATCTGGCTGGAAGGTGCTGACTCCACTCTACAGCACCAGTTCCAACATACAGACTGGAACATGTTTGCTGCCCAGGCCACCACAAACATACAGATTAACATTGATACTTACACCAACTCTGTCCTGGATCACATCAACGAGTGTGTGGGCAGAGTTACAACACACAAAAAAATAAAAATCTACCCCAATCAGAAGCCCTGGATGAGCCCTTTGAGCCTCCTGCTCAAAGCCAGAAATGTAGCCTTCAGGTCTGGAGATCGGGAGGATTACAGCTTTGCCAGGACCAATCTGTGGAGGGGAATCTGCCAGGCCAAACATACATATAAACTGAGGATTGAAGAGCACTTCAACTCCTCGGATCCCCGGCATATGTGGCAAGGCATACAGACCCTGACGGACTTCAAAACACCCAGCATGGTCCCTCCCGCCAACTCTGCCTCCCTCCCTGACGAGCTCAACCACTTCTATGCTCACTTCGACAGAGACAGCAAGGAGACCCCCCTCAAAGTGGTTCTCCCACCAGGTGATCAGCCTCTCACACTCTCCATCACAGATGTTTGCTCTACTCTGAGCAAGGTGAATGCACGGAAGGCAGCCGGCCCGGATGGAATACCTGGCCGAGTGCTCAGAGCCTGTGCGGTGCAGCTGGCTGGGGTCTTTACGGACATTTTCAATCTGTCCCTGGCTCAGGCAATGGTCCCCACCAGTTTGAAGACTGCCGCCTTTGTGCCAGTACCAAAGCACTCCACTGCCTCGGCCCTCAATGACTTCCGTCCGGTTGCACTCACCCCCATCATTGCAAAATGCTTTGAGAAACTGGTCCAGTAACACTTAAAATCCTGTCTCCCTGCCACATTGGATCCACATCAGTTTGCCTATCGCCGCAATAGGTCAACAGAGGACGCCATCTCTACGGCACTCCACTCTGCATTGACCCATCTAGACAGTCGAAACTCATACGTCAGAATGCTGTTTATTGACTTCAGTTCAGCATTTAACACTGTAATCCCCTCTAAGTTGATCTCCAAGCTCAGCCAGCTTGGTATCAGCACTTCACTCTGCAACTGGACTCTGGACTTTCTAACTAACAGGCCCCAGTCTGTTAAGTTAGACAACCTCTCCTCCTCCATCATCACCCTGAACACCGGCGTGCCACAAGGCTGCATGCTGAGCCCGCTTCTGTACTCCCTGTTCACCCATGACTGCGTTACTGTTTATGGCTCCAACTCCATAATCAAGTTTGCAGATGACACCACGGTGATAGGCCTGATCAAGGACGACTATGAGACGGCCTATAGGGATGAGTTTCAGCACTTGGCCAGGTGGTGTGCCACAAATAACCTGGAACTTAACATCAAGAAGATGAAAGAGATCATCGTGGACTTCAGGCGGACTGGAAGCCAAGCACTCACCCCCATCTACATCAACAGAGCTGTGGTGGAGCGTGTGCCTGGTTTCAAGTTCCTTGGCATCCACATCTCAGATGATCTCACCTGGTCCCTTAACACCTCCACCATAGTCAAAAAGGCGCAACAGCGCCTTTACTTCCTAAGGAGCCTCAAGAAAGCACACCTGTCTCCTAGGATCCTGGTGGACTTCTATCGCTGTACCATTGAGAGCATACTCACTAACTGCATCTCAGTCTGGTATGGCAATTGCTCCGCTTCCGACTGCAAAGCACTCCAGTGGGTAGTTAAAACTGCCCAATGAATAACCGGCGCCCAGCTACCCACCATTGGTAACATCATAACAAGCGTTGCCTGGGACGGGCAAAAAACATCATCAAGGATGCCTCCCACCCTAACAATGGAATTTTCACCCTCCTCCCTTCCAGTAGGTGCTACAGGAGTCTACATTCCCGCACAAGTAGGCTAAGGAAGAGCTTCTTCCCCAAGGCTGTGACCCTGCTAAACTCAAACCCTCCACTCTAAAATTCCTCACCTTGCATTATACTGCACTGCTCAGTACTTTATTGGACAGTTATTTATTGGATAGTTACTTGCACTATTCATATTTGCATTATCTGTACATTCACACTATTTAACAATGTTCTGTATATATATTGTCCAACTGTACATACGTTGATGTTCATACTGTACATACCTCTCATCTGCAATCCCTACTGTCTATATTTTAATATATTCACTGATACTGTATTTTTGTAACTCCATTGTACATATTACTTGTATTGCACTTATGCTGCAATACTTACTCCTGCACTTTCTGCATATACTGTATATATATCGCTATATTCTTGCACTTCTGGTTAGATGCTAACTGCATTTCATTATCTCTGTACTTGTACTCTGCTTAATGACAATAAAGTTGAATCTAATCTAATCTAATCAAGTCTACAATGTGGTTTGGTTTATGCCCCAAAATATGTGAACATTTATCTGTCAAAAAGGTACAAATATTAAACCACTTTTTAGACCTTACAGCTTATGAAGAAAGGAAGGAAAATAACCACTAAATTTATTATTATCGTATTTAAATTTTTTTTTTTCCCAGTATTCATAATCTTCATTCTCTTTTCTTTCCACATGTGTCAGAAGCAGATGTTCTTTTCTTGGGTGCTTCTTCAATAACACAGTAATCACTTTCTGTCATTTTAAATTATCGGGAGCTTTTTTAATTTCCTGCTCTGAGTCACTGTTAAGGCTTTAGCCAACACCACAGATCTGGGACAAGGCAGTTCGTTTTGGGAGATAAAACCAAATCAGCGAGCCATCTGGTTTGGAGTAAATAATTCTATGAAAAAAAGAAAAGAAAAAATCTTTTGCTTGTAATCTGTGACTTTCTGTGTGCTGAAGTAAGATTTCCAGATAAGAAGGTGCGAATGTTTATGTTTGTTTTTCCAGTGGATGTTTCTGGATGGAGGAACTGAATGGCTAATTCTCTTACACAGCATAAAAACAATTCTTTGATTATCATATCCATTAGGTGTCATAAACTGGACATTTAACAGATGTTTAAATCTTGGCAGCTAAGAAACAGGACTACAGAATTACTCGAAATAGATATGAACTTATGTGTCTTTTTATGGGATCAATTCCTCCTTTACTGGAGCTGACAGACAAGGAGACCATGCCTTATTCATTAGGACTGACACTAGAGAGGCCACACCTTTTTTACTAGGACTGACACTACAGAGGCCACGCCTCCTTCACTAGGACTGACACTACAGAGACCACACCTCCTTCACTGGGACTGACACTACAGAGACCACGCCTCCTTCACTGGGATTGACACTACAGAGACCACACCTCCTTCACTGGGACCGACATTAGAGAGACCACTCCTCCTTCACTGGGACTGACACTACAGAGACCACACCTCCTTCAATGGGACTGACATTAGAGAAACCACGCCTCCTTCACTGGGACTGAAACTAAAGCAACCACGCCTCCTTCACTGGGATTGACACTACAGAGACCACACCTCCTTCACTGGGACTGACACTACAGAGACCACGCCTCCTTCACTGGGACTGACATTAGAGAGACCACTCCTCCTTCACTAGGACTGAAACTACAGAGACCACACCTCCTTCACTGGGACTGACACTACAGAAACCACACTTCCTTCACTGGGACTGACACTACAGAGACCACGCCTCCTTCACTCGGACTGACACTACAGAGACCACACCTCCTTCACTGGGACTGACACTGGAGAAGCCACACCATTTTTACTGGGACTGACACTACAGAGACTGCACCTCCTTCACTGGGACTGACACTACAGAGACCATGCCTCCTTCACTGGGATTGACACTACAGAGACCACACCTCCTTCACTGGGACTGGCAGACGTAGAGACCATGCCTCCTTCAATGTGATTGACAGGCACAGATGTATCTGAAGTGTGAGTAAGAAAGAGAGTGATTGAGGAACCCACAGTACCAAAAGAAATGTATGTGATAAAGTTTCCTAGTAATCCACTGATAACAAAATGAGCTGTGTGTGTGCGCTGTTGGACTTTTACAGATACAGAGATGCCTTTATTGATTCCATTTTCATTCTCTTCCAGCGTTTTCCTGATACATGCTGTTTTGAATTGAGGCACTGATTCGTGTCAGTGAATCTGTACAGTCCCCGTAAACCCCCCCCTTTTCAGCCTCTCTTTCAGCTTCTGGCCATTGTACGTGTGAACAGCATGCATCGTCAGCATTGCTTTACATCTCAGAGGTATCAGAGGTCATGGTGCGCTACCAGGGCTGAAATTAGTCTTCAATCTAATCTACAATGAACAAGATAATTCAGCTGGGTCATGTTGATTGTGTGGCTTGTTCTGTATACATAACCTCTGTCTCACTACAGTAATTTGACAACAATTACAATTGTTAATTTATTGGAGACATACAAACACGTCACAAGTAAGCGACACCAACAAGTAACTGACATTTCATACACAATATGGCCAAACAACGTTTTGTTTATTTTTGCTCTGCTAGCGGAAATAGATCCGAAGAAGCCACATTCACTGATACTCACAGCTAGCTAACATTCATTGGAACTTTCCCGTTAAATCTGCATCCTGTCCTGCATCTTCATCTGATGAGCTTTCATGTTGTACGTCAAAAGTTAGATTCCTGAAAACTATCGTTTGCCACGTCCGCTGACGATGTCGCTAACTCTACTGTAGTAACTATTTCAAACTAGAGAGTATAATTTTATGTTGGGAACACAGATGAGCGGAGTGATACATAGTGAAATGTCCCAGTGTGGTTACACTACATATAAGCACTATCGCAACGCTGCTCGTCCAATCAAATTAGCGGACCAGGGCTGTTGTATAACGTTATTTCACACACCTTAAGGTGTCATTTGTTATTGCCCTGAAGGTAGAGGTTCATTTTTCATGTCATTTCTAATTAATGATAATAATGAGTGTTTATTTGTCACATATACATTACAGCACAGTGAAATTATTTTCTTCATACCCCAGCATGTTAGGAAGTTGGGGTCAGAGCGCAGGGTTAGCCATGATACAGCACCCCTGGAGCAGAGAGCGTTAAGGGCCTCGCTCAAGGGCGCAACAGTGGCAGCGTGGCAGTGCTGGGGCCTGAACCCCCGACCTTTCGATCAGTAACCCAGAGCCTAAACCGCCAAGTCACCACTGCCCTCATGAATGCAGTTCATTTTCCCCTTAACACAAGACCTCAGGGCAGAAAGTACAGATGGAAACAGTACAAAGTGACGTAATGACCTGCATTCCTGACCTCTACAGCATAAACTGGACATCTACAGGGAGTTTATTATTATATCTGTAATCTGAGAATTACTGCAAAATCTTTTCTTTTCTTTTTTTTTTAATTAAAGCAATTTATCAGCACAGGACTGTGAACTGTGCAACAAAGTGCTTGTAAAACTCTCATAGAGAGTAGGTATTAATTTTTCAGGTCTAGTCCCTGGGACTGGTGACAAAATCCTGTTTTCAGATGCACCATATTGTGCATATAAAAAAAGTTACACACCCCTGTTAAAATTGCAGGGCTTGGTGTCATATCTTTTGTCAAATTTTTCATCTTTAATGTGATATAGCAGCTAACAAAATTCAAGTGAAAAACAAAGTTCACAATGTTATCTATGTTAAACATTTTTATTATTATTATTATTATTATAATTATATTTATTCTTCTTCTTCTTCTTCTTCCTCTTCTTCTTCTTCTTATTATTAAATATACCAAATAAACTGGGGCAAAATAAGACATTTGTTAAAGCTACCTGTAATTCTCATGGGTTTGTTTTCCTCAGAACCTTCCGGTGTTAGCTAAACCACACACACACACCTAGTTTCTTTCTGTGATTTGTTCTCTGTCTGTTTCTTTCTTTTCTTCTGTCTCCCTTTATATCTATTGCTTCTCTCTCTCTCTCCTTCTTTTTTCTCTCCCTTTATATCTCTCTCTGTATTTTCTCTCTCCTCTTCTCTCTTTCATCTCCTGCTGTAAAATAATGAAAAACCTCTCTCCACTTCAAATCCGCTTCTCTTCTTCTTTCTGTGATTTCGCCGTATTTCGAACAAATGCAGATGCACAAAGATAATGACTGATTTAAACAAATACTAACCTTTCATGCCAGTTGCCACTTTTTTTTTTTAATCTATGATTTATTTATCAGTGACCACATCTCCCAGTCTTGTTTACAAAGGAGAGTGTGATTTCTGCCTATTTTGTCTCTCCCTTTAGTTTCCTCTTTCTATTTTTGTGCCTCCACATCTCTCTCACCTCCTGCTGAAACACAGGCACTACAGTAAGTCAGAAAAGAGGCTTTCCACTTGAAAGGTACTGTGCTTCTCTTACTTATTATTCTTAACACCACTGTCTGATGCAAAATTCACGGTTCAGCTAATGAGATTGTGGGGGTGAGATCTGGCTTGTGTGAAATTTACAATCATGAGCAACAGTACTAACTCATGTAATGTGTTTAGGCTACATTATACACTAACAGTTAGTTCCTGTCCACTAATTTGATTGGTTGAGTGGCGTTCGAAGAGGGCCTATATTTCCTAGAAACACACGGAGACTGTAAACTCTTCCCTGGGTTGGGAGGGAAATGAAGAAATGGGAGGCAGGCTTGGTACAACCTAAAAAAAAAGGCTCATTATTGAACAGGACTATTTTACTCGCTTTTCAGTGGTGGTATTTGAATCAAACAGCACACACACACCACTCTGCACAGCTCAGCTTTATCTCTCTCTCTCTCTTGGATCTCGTCTCTCCCATACGTATCTTGCTACCGCTCACTGAAACACAACATTCATTAGCAAAGTTCCGCACAGGTGTGTAATCCTTACCACTCACTCTCTCTCCGTCTCCGTCCTCCATTCACAAACCGGTGTTTCTACCACACCCCTGCTTCCACAGTTACATTTCACTGTGTGTATCTTTGTGTGTAAAGTTCCACGTTCTACAGTACCGTTAGCGTCCTCAGCGGACATGGCAAACTTTTGACTCACAACATGAAAGCTCGTCAGACGAAGATGGAAAGGAAGCACCTTTAACACGAATGTACAAATCAATAGATAATAGCTAGCCAACATGCTATAAAGCGAGTGTAATGTCTTTGGGACCTATTTCTGCTAGCGGAGAAAGAATAAACAGAACATTTGGCAATATTGTGTCACTTTCTCTATATTAATTTCTTGTTTATAGAATGGTTGCGTAAACATAATATCGCACGCACGTTCATGCAGTTATACTGAATATCGGCACGGCTGGGATTAGCTACTGCAGTCACCCTGGGGCTGTGTGTGTACAGCCAAATCACAGCCTTGATGATATATGGAGTGGTGGCTCAGTGGTTAAAGGCTCTGGGTTACTGATCAGAAGGTCAGGAGTTCAAGCCCCAGCACTGCCAAGCTACCGCTGTTGGGCCCTTGGGCAAGGCCCTTAACCCTCAACTGCTCTGTTGTATAAATGAGATAAATGTAAGTCGGCCTGGATAAGAGCGCCATAAATGTAACGCTAGTTTTAGCTTAATTAACAGGACTATTGCATTGAACTGATTTATTATAATTTATTATATTAAGAAATTCTGCCGGTAGATGTGTTGTGAGTATATACTGTATATAAATAAAGTATATAAATACAATATGTACCCTTAGGTGCGAATGAGTGTATTAATATATGTGTGTATGTGGTTTGCAAAATGCATGAACAAACAAACATTTAAATGAAATCACCCATGCAGTTACATATAGCCTACAGTTAAGTGCACATGGTGAAACAAACACCTGCAGCAGCCCTGTATAGCTTACACATGGGAAATCATTTCTCACCTCAGCACTTCAGTGCTCAGAGCTCTCGGAAACCCAAATAGACTAAGCAGCATCACACACACACACACACACACACACACACACACACATCCAGCAGTCAATATTAACATGTCTCAGAATAAAGGCCCAGCAGCTCATTAAAACAAAAACACTTGGCACAGGAGCGCATTAATAAAGCCGTAACATAGGCACAGCAGCCTAATGATGCAAACCAAGCAGCAGTTCTTAAATGCTCACCAACTTTTTTTTTATTTTTATTTTTTAAGAAAGTCTTTGAGACGGATCTTGAATCTTTCCGATTAATACTGCTGCACGTTTTTGGAAGTCCTGAACCTCATGTGATGCTGTCAGGGTTTTGATTGCTCTCAGAATAACAGTGTGTGATCTATGTGATTTTCAGTTGCAGCTTTGATTCGCTGTTCAGAAATCTGCTTGTGTGCTCCTAGTAAAACTGCTCTACTAGCACATTACAAAATTTATCTATGTGCATTATATCAGAAAACTCATGTAGGGCATTTTCCAGTGAAAAAACTATTTTTGTGTTCAAATAGGGATGCATTGATACCATTTTTTTTTTTAAAAACACTTAATATAAGTACACCTTTTTTGGTACTCCTAGTCAACAGTACTAATACCAATACTGATACCAAAATGAGTAACCTACTTAGTATTAATCAATCAGAGATGCCATGGTACATTTAATTTAGGTCTGTTTATGGTTCCCTGGTTTACATAGTGAACATGAAAAGCTTTGTTTATGTAGCACTCTAGCAATTAAGACACCTTTTAGCATTGTTTTTAGTTGTGTTCGTGAAACTGGTTCTTTTCTTAACTAATAATGAATAATAATAATAATGAGTCTTTATACTCACACATATACATTACAGCACAGTGAAATTCTTTTTTCTTAGCATACCCCACCATGATATGGTGCCCCTGGAGCAGAGAGGCCTTGCTCAAGGGCCCAACAGTCACAGCTTGGCAGTTCAGGGGCTTGAGCCCTGACCTTCCGATCAGTAACCCAGAGCCTGGCAGTGCTGGGGCTTGAACCCCTAGAACTTTTGATCAGTAACCCAGAGCCTGGCAGTGCTGGGGCTTGAACCCCGACCTTCCGATCAGTAACCCAGAGCCTGGCAGTGCTGGGGCTTGAACCCCCAGAACTTTTGATCAGTAACCCAGAGCCTGGCAGTGCTGGGGATTGAACCCCCCCCGACCTTTTGATCAGTAACCCAGAGTCTGGCAGTGTTGGAGCTTGAGCTCCCAACCTTCCAATCAGTAACCCAGAGCCTGGCAGTGCTGGGTATTGAACCCCCAGACCTTTTGATCAGTAACCCAGATCCTGGCAGTGCTGGGGCTTGAACCCCGGGATCAGTAACCCACAGCCTTAACCGTCAAGCCACCACTGCTCCTGATCAGCGCAGAACATTAAGGTAAGGAAATACAAGCATTTCAACATTGTTTTGCTTTTTTAAAGTAGAAGTGTCAAAATATTTTATACACAGAAAAACATTTGCATTTCAGAAAGAAAGAAAAAAACATCAATCTGACTTTTCATCATTTTAGGTAAAATTCCTGACCATTTTATTTTATCTATCTAGCTACATACTTATTTTAATCCATCCATCCATTATCCATACCACTTATCCTACACAGGGTCAAGGGGAGCCTGGAGCCGATCCTAGGGAACTCGGGGCACAAGGCGGGGGACACCCTGGACGAGATGCCAACCCATCACACACTCACACACCCATTCACACACTACAGACAACTTTGAAATAGCAATCAGTCTACAATGCATGTCTTTGGACTGGGGGAGGAAACCGGAGTACCCGGAGGAAACCCCTGAAGCACGGAGAGAACATCCAAACTCCACTCTACGCACAAATGTATTTATTTATACATAAATGGTTATTCTGTAACTCATAAAATCCTTCAGAATCTTTCAGCTTTCAGCAATGTGGAAAACAAAATACATTCAATCATCTTGGTGTCCATTATAAAGGCCAATTAGACATATTAGTTCCTGACGTGCTAATAAACAACAAAATATCATGTAGCAAAAATAGCATTACATAAACAACATTTAACTTTTTAACTTTTGGTGTAACAGAAGCTTTTTTGTACAGACAGGAAGAGGAAATTGGCAGCATTTCATGAGTACATGGGGACATGCAAAATCAAAATGTCCACTACAGAGGACAGAAATGAGTAGGTTCGGTCTTACGGGGAACATTGTTATACACCCTTTCTATGTCTTCTTGATAAAGACAGTATATTTTGACAACGTTAAAGCCTTTCAGAAAGAGAGAACCGATAATGCTTACAGGAGAACTAACATCTGAAAAGCAAAACTACACAATAACCTTCTGACCAGTGCGAGCTGATGGGAATTTATGCAGCTCAGAAGTACGCAACAAAATATTCTGATTTTAAAACTATAAAAGGTTCGTGTAGGAGCAGGAACAGGGTTAGTGTTCATAGCTTCTCTTACGACCTCACTGGAGCCGCATAATCCTCTCACGAGAGAACTTTCCTATATATACAGTTTTTGTTATATTGTCTTCCCCCCACATACACACACACCCTCTCTTTCTCTTTCTCTCATTCTGTCTGTCAATCTCTTTCTGCCAAACTCTCTCTCTTCTTTTCCACTCTGCTCTTCTCCTAGAGAATTGTCAGTCAGGAAGAAATGCAGTGTCTTTATGGTCTCAGCATCTCAGGCTGAATGCAATCTTTCCCATTGGCATTTTTCCAGAGGAAGTTATAAAGCATGCAAGCCTCAGGGTTCTATTTTACATAACAAAAAAAAGAAGAAGAAGAAGCCAGGATTCAAATAAATCTCAGGTTTGTCTCATAAAACACAGACGGTGTGTGATTGTGTCTCTGTGTATATGTGTGTGTACGTGAGAGAGAGACAAGCTCAGCGTAAGTCCCGTATTCCTTCATGATTCAAACACCTTACTATATGAAGGATGCATCGTTCCTTTTTTTTTCTTTTTCTTTTTTTTAAAATTTATTATTATTTTTTTTTATGAGAGCAGCACAATTGTTAAGGTTCAGAGTGAAAAAAAAGAAAAACTTTTTCAAGCTGTATCCAGAAATAGCAAAAAAAAAAAAAAAAAAAGAAGTTTTTTTAAAATCCGGTTTAAAAGCTCGAAACGATTGAATTTCTCCTGCACTGTATTAAATAAAACTATAACAGTAATAAACGAGGTATTAACATGGGACAGGAGTAATATAACACAATAAGAATGAAAGCTCACTAAAATCAGGAAGTCCTAAAACATTCTACAACCCCAATTCCGAAAATGTTGGGACAGTATGGAAAATGCTAATAAAAAACAAAGAGGAGTGATTTGGAAATGTACTTTGACTTGTATTTAAACAGAAAACGTATAAAGACAAGGTATTTAACGTTTTACCTAATCAACTGCGTAGTTTTTTTTTAAGATAAACGTTTATTTTGAAATTGATGCATGCAACACATTCCAAAAAAGTTGGGACAGGGGCAATTTAGGACTAATAGCGATGTGACCTGTTGAAATAAGAAGGTGATGCGAAACAGGTGAGGCAATCATCTAATCATAGTATATAAGTTTTACTATGTTTCAGTACAAGGTACAGTACATTAATGCTGTTAAATTATTTCTAAATTTCCCCTTGGGAATCAATCTATCTATCTATCTATCTATCTATCTATCTATCTATCTATCTATCTATCTGTCTACAGTATCTATCTATAATAACTCTCACACACCCATATGTCTTTGCATTTATCACACCAAAGTTGATTATTTTCCAAGAAGCCATTTCACTGACACTTCTGGTTTGTTCATTAAGGTCTAAATCTACATCTGGAGTTCTGTAAAGCTGCTTTGTGACAACATCGATTGTTAAAATATTCTATTATAAAAATCTAATAAAATCGAGTTGAATTGCGATACAGATGGTTGAAGGTGGTGGAGTTAGTGCTCAGCGTTTTCTGACTTTATGGACTCAGAATTGCTCTTGCTCATTAGCCCTCCCTGGGATTTGGCATGAGGTCTGGTTGTGGAAAGAGTTGGAGGTCACTCTATCCCGTCACACAGTTTAGTCCCGGAGTTTTGGAGCATGGAATAATTAACATGGTGGCTTGCGGATCATTCGCGGTGAAGTCTTTAATTTTGTGCTGCTACACCTTTTGCTTTTCACAGAGTAATGTTGGATAATTTCTTAATACCCAATTTTCACTAAAAGTGAAACAATAAAAAAAAAATAATAAATAACATATGAAGTGGAGTTGTGTCTATTATTATTATTATTATTATTATTATTATTATTATTATTATCACCATCATTATTATTATTATTATTATTATTATTATTATTATTATTAATAATAATAATAATAATAATAATATGGGGCACAGAGGTTTAGTGGTTAGCACATTTGCCTCACACCTCCAGGGTTGAGGGTTCGATTCCCACCTCTACCCTGTGTGCATGAAGTTTGCATGTTCTCCCTGTGCTTCGGGTGTTTCCTCCAGGTACCCTGGGTTCCTCCCCCAGTCCAAAGACATGCATTGTAGGCTGATTTGCATGTCTAAAATTGTCCATACTGTGTGAATGTGTGTGTGATTGTGCCCTGCGATGGGTTGGCACCTCATCCAGGATGTCCCCTGCCATGTTCCCCGAGCCCCCTGGGATAGGCTCCAGGCATCCCCTTGACCCTGTGTAGGATAAGCAGTACAGTGAGTGGGTGGATGAATAATAATAATAATAATAATAATAATAATAATAATAATAATAATAACAACAATAATAATGATAATAGAAATAAAGACAGGATCAAATATCTCATAGCCAGTTAATCAGTATCAGTGGAATTGTGGCTTCTCTGAGCATCATTGCTACATGTTGAAGGAGGATTAGCCTTCATATAAGTTGAGCTTTCAGATGAGTTAAATTCGGGGAAGATATGGATCATTGCATTAAACATTAAGAAACATGAACCTTCGTGGTGAAGCCGTGAGATGTTAGTTCCACTCCTGTGTTCCTACAGCGTGGTGTGAAATTAAAATTCAGAGTAGCATACTGTAGATCCCATGTAATTCGTCTCACATGCTGTTGTGATTATCCACCTTTCCTCTCTTCTCCTCTGCACAGTGTTCCCACTGAGCACTTCTCAGGCTTCCCTACCACTATACACTTATTATTTCAATACTCAGTAGGTCGGCGTGGCGGAATTGCCTTTTTTTTCTTTTTTTCTTTTTTTAAATTTAAGACTGCATTGGTTTATTCTCAGTAAACTTGAAAGCGAGCTCTTTGGGATTTATAAACTGTTACAATCTGAATATAAATGCAATTTCAGTAGGTTTCATGAAAATAAGTGAGGTTGTAAGTGATGTTTAGACTGCTACTATACCCTTAGACCTAACTTTAACAAGTTGTCTTTTTTTAATCTATGCTGACTTGTGTATATTCCCCTGAATGTATTATTGTGATTGTTACAATGAAGTGACACACCTCAGAGGACCGTATTCATAGATGATGACTTAAGTTTAAAAGTTTTGTCAGTATTTACATAGGAAAAGTTCTTCATCACAGTCGGGTTACGCAAAGCTCAAAGGGTGCCAGATTTTCCTTCAGTAAAAATATCCGAGACGGGGTTTTTCAATAGCACCTTCACCACCAACTGTAAACACAACACATGCCTAAAAGCCAGAAAAAAACAGGGGATAGAAAATGCAGACTGAGAGCTCCAAAATCAAGTGGAAAGCCTTCCTGGAAGAGTGAAGGGGAACAACAAAGGGGAATAGATCTGAAATGGGATGTTCAACAAGGACATATTGGTGTGATAGTCATGTGTCCGCATACTTTTGACCGTATAGTGTATGAATAAGAAGATGGTGAGCGTTGAAATAAATAAGGGGTCTATTATATTGCCAATATGAATAGTCCTAATAGTACTTATCACACTATAAATTTGGTTTAATTTATAAATATGCCTTCCATGCTTATTATTTAGCAGCTTTTAAAATATAGCACTTGATACTGTTATTTTACATTAAATCTTTTTTTTTTTTTTTTTTTTAAAGTATGTTCTGACAGTTAATTTAAACCTTTCTGAAGCGACAAGATGCTAAACAGTGGTCATGAAATCATATTTTGAGTTGTCGAATTCATGAAACAATGCCAAAGTTTGATGTGCTCTCCGCTAAAGAAAATGTGCCGATGGTTTGAATGAAAAGCTGACTAAACACTCATCTGCTACGCTGTCAGCTCACTTTAACCCTCCTATTATGTTGGAAAAAAAAAGTTACATCGATTATATTATGGTTCAAAATGACTTCCACAGTTTAAATACACACAAAAACAGCAAAATAAAGCAGCTTAAAACAGTAAACCTTTATTATGGCTTTACTAAGTCTTTATTATTCAGAGACAAGCCATAAGAAGAAATATTTGCATATAAGTTCATGACCCTAAATGAAGAAAGTCCAAAATTTTCAAAGAGAAGAAGTGAGATTAACCAGTATTTCAGACATCTCAAATGTGGAAATGGGTCAAATTGACCCATAACGTAATAGGAGGGTTAATTAAGTTCATTCAGAACTTTATCCATAAAATAATTTGGTCCTCCTAAAGATAAGCATTGTCTCTGATTAAGATGCTGTCTCATCTGATGTCCTCAATGCACAGACAATATAGGGACAATACTATTAATGAATGAATTGGGTTATATTTATTTATTTAATATTAGCTTCAAATGGCATTCCATAACGTGTTTGAGTACATTTCCAGCCCAAAATATCATTTTCGGTGTCACACATTGTGATTAGAACAAACTGTCAGACAGTTGCGCTGGACATAATACATGCTCAAGCCGATAAAAAGCCGGTAAAAAGGTTAAACCCAATCAAGCATGTTGCATGCAGAATGTTTCTTTATATGCAGGCCACTGTAGGCAGGTACCTATAGAAGATTAGCAGCAATCTCCTGCAATGAAATTAAACACATTATATTGACACACTAAGATGCAAGAGGTCCGGTATAATTTATGCAAGAAAGAGACAAATGGATCTCTCATTACACCAGCACTGTGGCACTGTATCCCTCGCAAGTGCCCACTTGATTTGTTCATCTCTGACAGAAATAACTGTCCGCCCCGAACCTTAAATTTTAGATGTAAATGGGAAGAGAGCTTTGGACATCCCTGTATTCTCTCATTTTCCTGCGTAAATTTCATCAGGCCCACAATGATATGTTCGATGATGTTTAATTTTTCTGTCAGGAATTCATTTTATAGACACCATTTTTGTTGCAGCCATTTCTACTGAACTTCAGGAGTCCTGAGTCAATAGAAACATATAGACACTCCATACCTGTCCCAATTGGTGCCCTTGAGGTGTTTGGAGTTGAGGTGCGTGAGGTGTAGCTGGGAGGGTTTTGGGGTTGAACACCCCCCCACCCCCGTAACACTTTATGCCATTTCTAAATGCTTAGTCATGAGCGGTTAACATACTACACCTACAGCACAGCTGATTATCCATGCATTCATGTTCTGTAATGCTTATCCTACAGAGGGTCACGGGGAGCCTGGAGCCTATCCCAGAGGACTCGGGGTACAAGGCGTGGGACATCCTGGACGGGGTGCCAATCCATCGCAGGGCACAATCACACACACTTGCGGACAATTTGGAAATGCCAGTCAGTCTAAATCGCATGCCTTTGGACTGGGGGAGAAAACCGGAGTACCCGGAGGAAACCCCCAAAGCATAGGGAGAACATGCAAACTCCACGCACACAGGGCGGAGACAAGATTCAAACCCCCAACCCTGGAGGTGTGAGGCAAACGTGCTAACCGCTAAGCCACCATGCCCTCCAGAGCTGATTATATACATGTCAAATAACATTTTCACAGTAATCTTTTAATACTCATGTTCACAAAGTGTCAGTGTCAAACAAATGCCTTCCTTACTTTGTTTAATCATATTTTATTGGTTACCAGCTGCTACGATGAGAAACAGAATTCACCAGTATCATTATCATGCTTTATTTCTAAATAGATCTGTCTTTATAAGGTAAGATTTCATTTCTGTTCTATCACTATTAGCATGTAATTTTAAGCATTTCCAGTGGAAATGTCATAAATGCATTTTATTTCCTATGCCTTTAAAGGTTATTCTCAGTTTTAAAAAAATACAAATTTAATCCTTGACAAACGTTGGCAACGAATTGTTTTCCTGTAACAGCACACTCCCAAGTGTTAATCTTCTAGAAATAGCCGAGTGGATAAAGAAAAGAGTTTCCACGCATCTTCAAATCCTGGTTTGGATGAAAGCTGCAGAAAAATGATGCATTTGAACGACACCATTTTAGTGTAAAAATATATATTTGGATAAGGAGTCATAGACAGGAGGTCTTCTGTTGGAAAGTGTGAATCTGTGACTGCCTGCAACATGCAAAAAGTCCTGTCTCAATTTATTCGAGCAGAACTCTCCTGAACGTAGTGGAGAAAAAGTCAGCACAAATTCTGCTTCAAAGAACAGCTAATTTAGCGCTGAGCTATGGATTGAACTGTCCCACATCACATCTGACTGGTCTAACAGTTGCCTCCTAATCACTGATTCTGCTACCAAAAACTGTTTTAATGTTTCCTCATTAAGCAAGCAGTGAAAATTATTCTCAGTGGGCACTTACCACTTATAGCTGTTTGAGAACTTCATATATATTTATTGGAACACTGTAGGATCTGTGTAGTTATCTTCACTTCACTTATACATTTTCAATTTCTGTGATTCTGTAATAGCATTTCCATTAAATCGCATCAAATGATAATGCCAATCGAAGTTTTTTAAGTATTGTCATCTCGTAAGGCATAACACCTGGTATTGAGTCTCCTGTATGTGCTATGATATAAAGACTGAAGAGAAAAGAAAAGAAAAGCTGGGTAATGAGTCTAAATGAGAATGCAGATTTCTCGACTCACGCTGTGTATAAAAAGAGACAGCGCTGCTACAGAAAGACTAACAATGACAAATGGGCTTCTGCTTACCACTGAACATGGTTTAAAACCAAATCCATCTGGATGGGGGATTTACACACACACAATTATGGAATTTTGAAAACAAATCAACCAGCACTATATGTTCATGAAGCACACTGGGTTTCTGTAAAACACCATGGAATAAGAGAATAACTGAAGATCGACAGTCTCTGAGTCTCTCTCACTCTCTCTCTCTCTCTCTCTCTATATATATATATATATATATATATATATATAAAGGTTTGTGGACACTCGACTGAAAGGTTTCTCATGATCTCAAAAACCTTTTGATCTGAAGGTGTGTGATTAAATGTGTGAAATCGGTGTCGTAGACAAAAATATAATTGTGATGACGTATTAATTTCTTTCATAAGAAAACTAACATTTTATTTACAAAAAAATCTTTTTATAAACGGACGACTCGGAGGGAAATATTCCGAAAAGCAGCCGATAAGAGTCCAGCGTCGGTGTGAACTCCTTTAATAC
>JANDJT010000228.1:27181615-27216615 GCA_024331685.1 Stegophilus panzeri
CAACAACAGCAACACTGACAAGAACAACAACAACAACACCACTGACAAGAACAACAACAACAATACTGACAAGAACGGCAACAACAACAGCAACACTGACAAGAACAACAACAACACTGACAAGAACGACAACAACAGCAACAACAACACTGACAAGAACGACAACAACAACAGCAACACTGACAAGAACAACAACAACAACACCACTGACAAGAACAACAACAACAATACTGACAAGAACGACAACAACAACAGCAACACTGACAAGAACAACAACAACAACAACACTGACAAGAACAACAACAACAACAACACTGACAAGAAGAAGAACAACAACAACAACACTGACAAGAACGACAACAACACCACCACTGACAAGAACAACAACAACAACAGCAACACTGACAAGAACAACAACAACAACACCACTGACAAGAACGGCAACAACAACAACAACAACACTGACAAGAACGACGACAAGAACGACGACAACAACAACAGCAACACTGACAAGAACAACAACAACAACAACACTGACAAGAACGACAACAACAACAATAAGACTGACAAGAATGACAACAGTGGCATTTATAATAACTGACAGCAGCAACAATAATCATATTATATTAATATGCAATGAAAATATTTCGAGCAATAATAACACCAACAATAATCTTAACAATTCCTATCCATTTATCCATTGAAATCTCACACAAAATTGGTCTCCCTTGTGTGATTTCTTACAGTTTGGCGGTCATGATACAGCTTAAATAAAACATTTATTTCCATCCTTATATGGGGTGTGACATCTTGCGGATTAAAACACACCCCGATATCCTATTATATTCTCAATATAATACCATCTTCCTAACTGCCTCTACGTTCCCATCTCACTGAAGACAAAATGAAATGGACCATCTAATCTCTGAGCTTTTTGAACTGGAATATCGTTGCATGCAGCAGTTCTTCACTGACTGTAATTCAGTGTGTCTCATCAGGAGCCTGTCAGTTTGCAAACGATTTTTAGTGACCGCTTGTCAGAGATGTCAAACCAGCAAGAAAAGTGTTTTTTTTTATTTTTTTTTTTTATTAAAATGATGAGGTAGTTAGTTAGAAAGTTTCGGAAACCTTCAAAACGATTGTCCTTGAAGTTATTGTGAGAAAAAAAAAGAGGTACAATTTGAAATTCATTGTTAGAATGAAAAGAAAACGGTTCTTCTAAGTAAAGAATACAACATTTTGGGGATTTTCTGTTATAAGAATGCAATCGATGAATCTTGTGTAAATGTGGAGACATGTCTTGCAATACCACACATGCTTGTCGTGTGCAGGAGCAGACGAACGGTCTAGACAACACCCAGCAAAAGAAAAACAATAAAGTGTTGTGGAAAGTCGCTGTGAAGAAAACAGACACCCTGTCACAGGACGTAGATATATAATGAGCTAGTTTATTTCGTTTATTTAGTCAGTTATTCAATTTAGCTAGTTTATTTAAACAGTCTAAATGATGTCTAAATGATGAATAGGTGGCTATTAACATCTGGCCAGGGACTACAGATGAAAATTCCACCTGGCATTTGATACTGCTTATTATCACTATTAATTTATTAATTATTAACACTCAGTATATTTAGTTAAAAACTTTTTTTTTAACTAACAATTGTAATAGTTTTTAAATATAGTTTTTACTAGGAATAAAAACAAATGCCATTTTTTGTAAGAAATTGATAGCCCTAGTACATAAATGTATAAGTCTGTGTGTGTGTGTGTGTGTGTGTGTGTGTGTCTGTGTGCTTGTGCGTGTCTTTGCGGGGTGTGTTTTTCTGTATCAGTCAGTGTTCAGCAGGGGGTCAGAGAAAACCTTCACACACACCATTTATCTTTAACTGTAACAGATATCGTGGATCACCTTCTCTCTCTTTCTCACTCTGTCTCTGTACAAACACACACACACACACACACACACACACACACACACAACATCGTTCACAATCTCACGATATCTGCCTTCTCGCATAACACGTTTTTAATCACTTGTGATCAGTTGTTTGTTGGACATAGAGGCGTACACGCTGCATGATCGATCACAGACGAGGCTCATGCACCACATGAGCTCCTGCAGATGAGGCTCACACACTCCACCTTCTTTCACCTGGACAATGGCTGAGCTCGTACACTACATGGACAAAAGTTTGTGAACACCTGACCATCACACCCATATGTCACATATCTTCCCCAAACTGTTGCAACAAAGTTGGAAGAACACAACTGTATAGAATGACATTACAATTTCCCTTCACTGGAACTAAGAGGCCCAACCGTGTTCCAGCATGATGACGCCCCTGTACACACAGCGAGCTCCATGAAGACATGGTGTGTGAAGGTTGCAGAGGAAGAACTCGAGTGTTCTGCACAGAGTGCCTGATCTCGACCCCACTGAACACCTTTGGGATGAACTGGAACACCGACTGCACCCCAGACCTCCTCATTACCTAACCTCACTAATGTTCTTGTAGCTGAATGAACACAAATCCCCACAGCCACGCCCCAAAATCTAGTGGAAAGCCTTCCCAGAAGAGTGGAGGTTATTATAACAGCTAAGAGAGAATAAATCTGTATTGAGATGTTCAGCAAGCACATACGAGTGTGATGTTCAGGTGTCTACATCCTTTTGGCCATATACAGCGTGTTCCTAAAGTCTCCTTACTCAGTAGACTATGTTTTCCAGCACCACTTGGGTTGTTCCTTCGTCAGTGGATATTCGTGGATGTCCACTTCTTGGACAGGAAATAAAAAAACCAAACAACAGGTAATAGAACTAATGAGAACACAAGACTAACGAAGACGAATAACAAGTGACAGGTGCATAGAATAATCCGGAAGAGGTTGCACTAGAGAAGGAGAAAGACAGGAAACTGTGGCTGTTTTTCAATTTCGTTTGTATTTGCTCTTGCAAATGTCTTCCACTCAGACTCCAGTTCAAATATAATAGTGCTACGGTGAACAAGTGGGGATATGGATGACCTCAGCAGGTAACAGAACACACAACACACAACACCAACGCACACACAGATATGTTCGCATGAGAAATAGCAGCCGTGCAAGAGAATTCATACTAACTTAATACACTGTCTGTGTATCAACGCTCTCCTGTCGAAATCCAATTTGTCTCAAAGTTAGTTTGTAATGAACTCTCCGTTCCAGTGACTTTTCTTTTCCGGCAGCCGGAGAGGCCAACCCTCGATCTGTTTACGCCAGAAAGTGTACAAGGAGAGGACTTGAAGCAGGTTTGAAACTGGGACAAGCTTTAGTTGATTAGAAAGTTTCCGAAACCTTCAAAACGATTGTCCTTGAAGTTATTGTGGAAATAAAAGTTACAATTAGAAATTCAATGTTAGAATGAAAAGAAAACGGTTCTTCTACGTAAAGAATAAAACATTTGGGGGTGTTCTGTTATAAGAAAACAATCAGTGACGGTGTGGTGTCATGCTGAAGTTGACTGTTTTTCTATAACAGCACCTACTGAAATATTTTATTCCTCTTATACCACAGAACACTATTTTTGCTTTATTTAATTATGAACAACATGTACTTTTTATGCATTTATAGTTACATTTAATATTGTGGAAGGCCCACAAAACAAATTTGTTCCTATTATCAGTTACATTATAGCTACAGTGGGGGAAATAAGTATTGAATGCGTCAAAATGTTTTTCAGTAAATATATTTCCAATGATGTGATTCACATGAAATTTTCACCAGACATCAGTATTAACTCAAGAAATCCGGAAATATAAAGAATTCACAACATTAAAGTCTATAAATAAAGTTATGTGTAATAAAGTGGAATGACATGGGAAAAAAGTATTGAACACGCTAAGAAAAAGCAGTTCTAGAAGGCAAGGTAAGGCAAGGAAGCAGCTGAAATCCGTAAGTAATTATACCCCCTATCTGTGCAAGGTGTCACACAAGAAACATCTCAGGATGGGTAAAAGTAAAGAGCTCTCCCAAGACCTTCACAACCTTATTGTTGCGAAACATACTGATGGAATTGGATAAATTAATTTCTTCATACAGGAAGCATCTTGAAGCTGTCATTACAATCAAAGGCTTCTCCACTAAGTATTAAATATATTTCAGTTAGTGTGTTCAATACTTTTTTCCCGTGTCATTCCACTGTATTACACATAATTTCATTTATGGACTTTCATGTTTGGATTTCTTTATATTTGCAGATTTCTTTATATGTGTGGAATTCTTGAGTTAATACCAAAGTCTGGTGAAAATTTCATGTGAATCGCATCATTGGAAATATATTTACTGAAAGAAAATGTTGACGCATTCGATACTTATTTCCCCCACTGTATAAACAGTCCTCTCTCTTTCTCTCTCTCTTGAAGTTAATAAGAAATATCATGTTTTGAATCTGTTTATTATTAGGCTTAGATTATGTGGAGAGTGCAGTACTGTCCGAGCTGCTCTAATAGAAAATTAATCAACACTTTTGGACCAATCAGAATCCAGAATTTAACAGCACTGTGATATGTGGTATAAGTTAAACACTTGCTAGCTACAATAACATGACCAGTAAGTCTATAAAACATCCAATAGAGGGTAGTGTATAAGGTAACATTTAGCACAGAGATGCAAAACTGTGTTCAAATGGATTCATCAGTTCTACAGAGGTTTCTTTAAATGGCTGATGTTCTAGCATTTGGGACATACTAATGACCTGGAGTTGTCAGGCAGCAAAGCTACTGCTTAAGGAAAAATGTGTGTATGTGTGCTGTAAAAGTCCGGGTGTGTGAAAAGACTGGAAATGGTTAATGAGATCACGAGTTGAAGAGGGTGAAACTAAGTCATGTTTATTAATCATTGAATATCTGTTCTGTTTAAAGAAACTATTATCATTACAGGATGCGTTGCTATGTAACGGAATAATCCATAAAATATTCCTGAGTGTTTTAATATTCCTGAATCTAACGTGCAACTTAAACCATAGCATCTAAAGGTCCGAGCCTACGCATAAAGGTGCATACTAACTGAGTAATTATCATAAAGTAACAGGGAGTTAGTCATGTGCATGCAGCAGCAGCCCCTGCACAGGAAGTAGAGAGAGAATTGCGTAAGACAGAAACAGGCCCGGGGCAGCACTGACACATTGTGTTCTATGTAGACATTCCTAAAATTGGGTGTATCTATGTGTCTGTGTGCTTTCTGCCACATATACAGTCACAATGGCGCTTTTTGTTGTTGCCTGAGGACCCCCTCCCCTCATAGTGCAAGAGTGCAGGAAGAGAGTTGTTAAAAATACACCTTTGGCAGCTACCCGCAATACGCAGAGCTTCAAACCTTGTAGAATCAAGGTCACCGTGGTGCACACTCATTTCTGATGTTAATGACATTATCCACTCCGTAATCCCTCGTTCACTTTCAGAATCTTTGCAGTATATCTTAGAATATATAGGTTTAATATATAGAGTAGATGGGGAGCATGGTGGCTTAGTGGTTAGCATGTGAGCATGGTTAGCATTGCCTCGCACTTCCAAAGACATGCGTTGTAGGTTGATTTGTCCGTAGTGTGTGAATGGGTGTGAGATGGGTTGGAACCCTGCCCAGGGTGACCCCCGCCTTGTGCCCTGAGTCCCCTGAGATAGACTCCAGGCTCCTCGTGACCCTGTGTAGGATAAGCGGTACAAAAAATGGATGGATGGATATAGAATAGATTTAATTCAAATATAAAACAAGATCTTGGTGGTTGCGTAGTGTGTTTAAAACTAGCACTTTACTCTGCCATTAACTGTTCTGTCTGCTGCTCCTCCTCTGAACATAGGGCAGTGCGAGTCCTACCTCGATGGGCTGCTGATAGCACTTGAAGTTCCCATTGTGACCACTAGGTGAAATGAGAGCTATTATGGAGCTAAATGGGGCTCATCTGTCAAATAGTGACATTTTTTTTTTAAATTGCTGGCCACTCAAAAGAGGTAATAACTATTTTAGTGGAATTTCAAATGTACAGAGTTGTGAATGAGTATTTTATGAAGAAAATTAAATGTAGTTGTAAATGGATAAAAAGTATGATATTCTTTTCATTAATATTTCCCGTTTTTTTTATTCTGTTTTTAATTGAATTTTATTTTACATTTTAACTGAAACAAATACCTGTTTTGCTGTAAATAAGCACTTACATTTTTTTATGTATGTGTCTCTATGTGCTATGTTGCCTTTTTTATCATTTGTTATTCTCACCTCTGCTTCCACTTTGTATTTCTTTGCTGCTTGCCAGGCCACAGTTGTAAATAAAAATGAGTTCTTAGTGATCTGCCTGGTTAAATGAAACAGGGTTCACTCACTCACACACACACACACACCATCTCTGTTCTGTTTGAGAAGCTGCAAATGTGTGGCTTCCGAACCACAGACCTGTGAGTGCGACACTTCATGGTCTAACAGATCGATGGTTTCTGTCTGGAGTCCAGCACTGAATCTGTCTCTCTGTCTGCAGTGCTGGTGAGCCAGTAATGCAATAAAACCTTTTTTGTTCACAAAAAGCTATTGATACGAAAAATATCAATAGCAATAATATGCTTTATATTTTTTGTGGCATTCCGAGCTGATTTTATTTACAATAGCTATGATGACTAAAACTCATCATGAGCTTAATTATTCATGTAGCGTTTACAGTGTGGTGTAGAATACACCAAGTTTGTAAGAAATATTTTGTATAACTGTATATAGTTACACATAAAACCAGAGTATATTAATCCAGTCTTATTGACTTCCTCTACAACATCCTGCTTAAGATGTATAGCCGATCCCAAGCGCTTTGTTTAGCCTTCAGCTGTCTTCAGCTGATCCAGAGCATTTTGTTTAGCTGATCCTGGCCGCTTTGTTTAGCCGACCCTGAGCACTTTGTTTTGCAGATCCTGACCACTTTGTTTAGCCGACCCTGGTCACTTTGTTTTGTAGATCCTGACCACTTTGTTTAGCCAACCCTGAGCACTTTGTTTTGCAGATCCTGACCACTTTGTTTAGCCAACCCTGAGCACTTTGTTTTGCAGATCCTGACCACTTTGTTTAGCCTACCTTGAGCACTTTGTTTTACACATTCTGACCACTTTGTTTAACCGATCCCGACCACTTTCTGCAGCCAATCCTGAGCACTATGTTTAGCCGATCCAAAGCATTTCCTTTTGTAGATCCCGAGCACTTTGTTTAACCTACCCTGAACACTTTGTTTTGTGGATCCCGTACACTTTCTTTAGCCAATCCCGTGCATTTTGTTTAGTCAATCCCGAGCACTTTGTTTAGCCAATTGTCGAGCACTTTGTTTTGCAGATCCTGGGCACTTTGTTTAGCCAGTCTTAGGCCTATCTTTAGTCCTGAGTTGCAGCTCTGTTACAGTGTTCCAGATAATATTATTTATTACAATTCTAAATGTATGAATATTTGATACATGATTTGCTGTATTTCACAGCTTTCTTAGGGAACTGATGTCTCAACGGTTAAGGCTCCGGGTTACTAATCCAAAGTCTGGGGGTTCAAGCCCCAGCACCACCAAGCTGCCATGGTTGGGCCATTGAGCAAGGCCCTTAACCCTCTCTGCTCCAAGGCTGCTGTATCATGTCTGACCCTAACAAGCTGGGATATGTAAAGAAAATAATTTCGCTGTGCTGTAATGTGTAGTATGTGAAAAATTAAGGCTGCTTCTCAGAATTGTAGTTAATCCATTAATCATATACACTTAACAAAATATTCATGGATCACATTTAAATTAAGAGCAGAATTTCGACTGAAGTAAAACATGTACTGTAGCTTTTAAATCTTGATATAATGTCCACGTTACTACAATAAATTAAGTTTTTAAATGTATGTGTTCGTATTTAATGACCTTAACATAAACCTATTTACTTCTGTGGAACTTGAGATATTTTACTAAAGTGGAAATTCTTTCCTTAATTTTAAAACACATTGAGTTATTTTCTTCCATGAGACTGGTTCACCATAAATACTTCTTTTAAAACTTTTATTATTTTATAAAGCCCCTTCATATTTCAAACTCAATATAATAAGTGCTGTATTAAAATAAAGAAAAAAAAACCCAGACTATCCCACAGCACTGTTTTCTCAAATTCTCAAAACTCATTGCTCAGAAAGTGTTTATTCATTTTCTATAACAGCACTGAAGGAGTCTGCAGTGTCAGTGTTTTATAAAGGTCAGTGTGGTTTTATGATTTCTTGGTAACATGTCAAGCCACATTTTCTGTCTTTTTAACGTCAAGAGAAAGTGAGTGAACAAATGTGCGGTGATAAAAATGTAGAACTTGTTTTGTGCACGTTCTACAACATTTAACATAACTATAACCAGATAAAAAGTATGAAGGGTCATTCTTTAATGAATAAAAATGTCACCGTTGGCACATTGCTGTGGTATGAGAGGAATGAAACAGGGGTGCATAATTAGCTCGGTTTGAAATCTTAAAACCTGAAACACTTCGGCTTTGCTTCTCTACATGCACACGCTAACCGAGTGAAGACAATACAGTAAACGCTCGAAGGACTTTCGGTACACTCTGTGTACGTCTGTGCCGCAACATGGTGCTCTGTTTCGAATTCTGTTCACATTCACACACTACGTCTAGCTGAGCTGAATTCTCAATCCACTCCTGGTGGAAGGTTGCTCAAGTAAATCTGCAGAGAGTAAACAAACACATTGTTCATTGTACACAGTGCTAGTGTTACTCTGCAGCACAGAACCAGGTGCTTAACCCCCTCCCCCTGCAAAAAAAACAAACAGGCCAAACAGACAAAATGAGCGAGTCCATTAATTCCTAGGAGCTGATCACGACTTTACAAACTCTTGTGTTTGTGGCCTAAAAAAAACTTCACTCTTTGGATGTTGTCTGTATAATACAGTCTCTCTCGCGTCTTCATTTTCACGCTGAATGTGTTTAAACGGTGACTACGTGCTATATTACTGGAATTGAAAACTCATTTCATCATGCTAAGTAAGGCGTATCAGACACATGTTTTTTTTTATCCATTTAGAACGTCCATGAGACAAGTTAACTGTTATCACTTGTTACAACAGCTGTAAACAAGCTTCTTTTTTTTTTTTTCTCTAAACACTCGAAGTTAATTAGACAGAAATGCAGCTTGTCATGTTACACAGAAAATGAAAAGTCGTTTGTTTTGAAGTTTCTCCTGTGCCGGAAAACTTGAAACTGGAGACTCCTTCCAAAATTGTTAAAGAAACATTTCCTCGTGATAAAACTCACCAAGTCAATGATGATATGGATAACACATTTTTAATCTGTCTATTATTATGTCGCCTCCGTCTTGCTCGTTAGGGATAAATACATTTAAAATGTAAGATTGGAATTGATTTCGGTCCATTGTTAAAAGCACTATAGGAATAAAACTGAATTGAATAGAATGTACTCTAGAGTGACTCGTCCTCTAGAAATGCTAACATACAGTATTAGAACGAGTGTGTTCATTTAGTTGCTGTTACATAAAATTAATCGACTGATCAGTATTGAGAACTCAACAGCGCTGTGGTATAATAAACGTTATTTGAACATGCGTTGTGGTCAAATACAGACAATATATTTAGCTGCTTTCCAACTGGACTGAAAGTGTCACGATTTGGAGACGGAGATGGATGCAAGTTCAGATAATAAGTTTAATAAAGACCATAACAAAACATAAAAGAGACTAAGACCTTGTGGCAAAACACTATGGCAATGACTAAAAATAAACCAAAAACCTAAACACGGCAATAAAGACAATGGCAAAGAAAGACAAACATAAGACAAGGAGTGCAGTGCAAACTGTGGCTATATACACGAGTGCTCGTTAACAAGAACGTGATTCAGGTGCAGAGGGAGGAGCAAAGTTCTCCACAAGGCCAGAGGGAGGAGCAAAGTTCTCCGCAAGGCCAGAGGGAGGAGCAAAGTTCTCTGTGAGGCCAGAGGGAGGAGCAAAGTTCTGCACGAGGCCAGAGGGAGGAGCAATGTTCTCCGCGAGGCCAGAGGGAGGAGCAAAGTTCTCCGCGAGGCCAGAGGGAGGAGCGATGCTTTCCGTGAAGCATGACGAGGGAGCGACGTCCTCCGTGGAGCAGAAAGGGGGAGCAACATATAGCGCAAAGCAAAGAAAAGGAGCAACGTCCTCAGCCAAGCAGGGAGGCAGAGCCTGGCGTAGTGACATCTGAGGCGGAACAGGGAAGAAAAGCGGAGCTCTTGGCTGCACCGGGAGGTGGAGCAACGTCTTCAGCTGAACAGGGAGACTGAGTGGCGTTCTCAGATGTGGTCATGTGACTGATGTAGTGAGGTGCAGTGGCTGCTGAGAACTGTAGTTCAGCATTCCTTCTCTGATGCATGACAGAAAGTAAGACGTGAAATGGTGTTTTCCTGAATCGTACTCGGAATATCTCCCACAAACTTCACATCTGACCACACACAAGAGAAGAAAAAAAATTCCTGTTCCTTATATATTTTTTTATTCCTGTCTCAAAGCACATCTCTACATTGACCGATGAACTTAAGTTCTTATTGCAGAGCTTGTGTAGTGTCAAATGTTTTTGTAGCTATCTTGCAAGTAGTTTATCTTGAGCCTCAGCCGAAGGCTTCGTGACTTTTAATTGTCACTGTCATTCCTGCAATACTATACATTTAAATACATTTTTCACCAGTTTGTTTTTTGGCTATGGTTTATGTAATGTTTTATTATTATCTCTCTCTTTGGTAGGTACGTGAAATTCTATGTGTGTTCCTCCCACCTGCGACGCAGTAAAAGAGCACTTGTGCTTGGAACACTCCTACACTTTCCACTGCAACATTGCAAGGTCATAGCCTGTGTGCTAACATGGACAGATCAATAATCCTGCCTTGTGTTTCGGCTTCGCTTTTCTGACATCGCTGTTGGACATGGAGAAGGAACTGAGCTTTCAGACCAGGGGTTTTGCACACACACACACACACACACACACACACACACACTTCAATACATGAGCTACACTGATAAAGCTATTTTTCGACCTGAAAGCTGTTATTTAACTCTTGTCAAAGGCTCTATAGGTGAAAACAGCAACAGCCGACCTGCATTTTACTTCCTTTTAAATCTCTGCTGTCGTGGCACCGCATCACATCACACGCATTCTTATGCTGTTTTAGGCTATGCGGCATCTATGTTTAATGCAGGTACATAATTCTCTCAGTGCATTTCTTATCTTGTGTTTGCGTTGAAAAGACAGAAGACTGTGTGGAAACTTGCCGTGGGACACCCCGCAGGATTCGACGCCCACGTGCGAATCTATAAAGTCAGTAAAAAAGAAAACCTGCAGGGTGAGCTATACACAAACTGAACAGGTATCTGCATGTATCTAACAATTTGACCACCAAAACCTTCAAGGAAATGCATATTAACAGTCAGAGCCTTTGAAGTCTGTGTGCTTTTATTAAGGATAATCCAGGAATCATGATCATTGTTCATAGCGGTGCTTAGAATACAAGCAAACAGCATTAAACTAGGATAAACCATAAATCAGAATCAGGGAAACAGGTGGGAGGGCAAAACAGGAATTGGAAAAAAAAACAGCTGAACATGGGAAAACGTGGTGTATTGGAGCATAGGTGTATGATAAATGAAAATGCAGGGTATACAGAGACAAACTAATTAAGGCTTAAAACGAAACAGGTGGTCACAATCAGGTAACACGACAATGACAGGACAGAAAGAAAAGCGCAATACATCAACTCAAATCCAAACAAACAACAGCAGGGAAACGTGCCACATGCTTTTTAAATGGCACTGTGGGCATCAAGGGGTAAAATACCTCACACACAGACAACCTCATAAGTGTTTCTCTCATGTTCCTTGATTTCCCACTTGATCTTTTCTTTAATTGTTTACTGATTATTGTCTCTGCTTAGTTTTGACCATTTACTGATTATCAGAATTACGGCTTCCAGTTTTCTGTCATGTCACGGAAAACCAGCAACTCCATTTCCCAGAATGCACCACGAACTACAAACATGGCCGACAACTATAACTCCCAATGGAACACACAGACACGTCACTTTCTCCTGAGGACTAATCACACACACCTGTTCTCTATCACAACACACTACTTAAGAGACTCTCACACACACAGCCATTGAACAATATTACGCTCAGTTGACTTGGCTCTGGTGGTTACCAAGCTTGTACTGTGTGTTGTTGCTCTGGGTTTTTATTTATTTATTTATTTATTAATTATTCCCTCAACTTTGATTCTCTGCCTTGCCTAGTTTGGATCGTTTGACCCTTGCCTGTCTATGGTTATAGACTTCTGCCTAACCCTGTGGATTTGTCTTCTCATTAAACTGCCTTACTTGCACTTTCCTCCGTCTCAGCCTCCATTATGTAACATTTTCACTCTGCCCTATTGGTTTATCTGCCCCAGGTTCTTCAACAAATCTACCTGATGTGTGATAATCTTCTTATTGAACTCATTATTTTTTCTAATTGCTTATAATCTGATTAATCAACAGTGTGACCAGCAGTGAAGCCAATTAAGCACCACTTGAAATGGAGAGTCTGGGAAAGACTGAGACACACAGGCAGATGGCTGGAGAGAGTAACTCAAACAGGGAGAGAGTGAGAGAGATAATTATATACGGTGTCTTGCATAAGTATTCACCCCATCCCTCTTGAGATTTGCCATATTTTGTGTTACATCCTGAAACTGAAATGGACTTAATTGAGATTATATGTCATGAATGTACTATGGAGAAAATTAAGATTACTAACTGTTCTGTGAACATAGCAGTTCAAATCTGAGATCTCAATATATTTTTGGAAGAAAGTATCGATTGTTCAGAGGGTTACTTTCCTTTTGGGAGACTCAGCCCAAACAGACAAGGGCAAGAGGTCGTAAAAGTGCTGTGGCATGCATTTTTATGACCATGAGAACATTTAGTCCCCTGTGAAACTATTGGAACGGCAAGGCCAATTCAGGTTTTTTTTGCTGTAGACCAGAGACATTTATGTTTGAGGTCAAAAGGTGAATATGAGAAGAGAGTTTAGAATTACAGCTTTTATTTTCTGGTATTTAAATTTAGATATGTCAAATGACATAGAAGATAGCACACCTTGGAGGTTTGATCCCTGGCTGCTCCACATGCCAAAGTGTCCTTGGGCATAACACTGAACCCCAAGTTGCTCCTGATGGCAGGCTAGCGCCTTGCATGTGTGTGTGAATGGGTGAAGGAGAAACAATGTAAAGTGCTTTGTTGAACTGCTAAGATGAAAAGGCGCTATATAAGTGCAGACCATTTATATTTTGTATCATACCACCCAATTTGTAGGTGAGTTAAAAAAAGAATGTGGTCAAAGCCTGGAAAAGCATCACAAAAGAAGAAACCGACAATTTGGTGATGACAATGAGTCACAGGTTTAATGCAGTTACAGCAAGCAAGGGATATGTGACCAAATATTAAGTGTTATTTACATCAAGAGTATCTGTTCCTATACTTTTGTTCCCACCTTTTACAGCAAAAACAAATAAATTGCCCTTGCCATTACCATAGTTTTGGAGGGGACTGTACTGTATATACCAAGAATTAGTGGATGAGATAAGATGGGAATATGTAATGGGAAGAAGATGATAATGAGGAAGATAGAAGGTGCAGTTATGTAAAATATGATAATCGGTGTATTCTGTCATCCAATAGGATGTTGATTTATTTATCCATTACTAAGTGAATAAGAATAAAAACAAAATGAATAATTCAATTTAATGTAACCATATATACTTCAGTTTTCTGTCTCAACAGCCATAGCACTCTGAGGTAACGTACAGCTGGTAAGGTAAGAGTGGCTAAGCGGGCTCGTGAGGAATTGCTGATTGAATAAAATAATTAGTTCAGCACATTGTTGGTATTGATTTTTCATTTTATAGGTGAATTTCCACCAAACTACACATTGTGTAAATCCCAGTTTCAGATGTACACGACACAATGTGGAAAATTTCAAGGGTTGTGAATACTTATGCAAAACAATGTATTAAAGGAGGCAGATTCAGTTAGAAAAACACAGCTCTAGGCCATGGGGTGAATTACCTTTCGGGGCACTGCAGGATTTACTCTGTATGTAATTAACAAAAGCAAATTGTGCTTGTTCAGTCTACAGAACACTAATTTGCTGTAATTACTACATAACTATGCTCACAAGAGATAAGTGGTTTATTTAAGCCTTGTTTTGAATGGTACACTGCTTCCTTCTACTTCCACTTGCTGCTTAATTAGCTGTACTGAATCATTATTTTATTAGAAATAAACTCAGTAATCTGAAGTGATTGATTTTCTTGTATGAAAATCTACAATGGCTAAGTCTGTCTGGCATGCTCACGTCACATAGAGATGTGATTGTTATTGCTGGCTCAGGTACAGTGGCGTTGTGTTTTTTACCATCACAATTCTGACCTGTTATAGTAACCTGTATTTAGCAATGGTACAAATGACAATTCCACTCCAAAGGTATATTCTCGGGAGGGAGAGCAGTACCAGTAGTGATGAAGTAGGACTGACTTAGTGTAAGGAAGCAGAGAACATGCAGAGACATTCTACATTATATGTACTAGATACGAGGGTAAGAAGAGATAGAGATGGACACCATAGATGACTGTGCTGAGGGAAAACAAACTGGGTCAGAGCCAAAGGGAAAATTAGAACAATATAAAAATAGGCTAGTCTTAGTCTAAAGGGGAAAGAAAGAAGATAACTAGACCAGACTGTCCTGTCTAATAAACAATAAACACCCGTCTGCTAACCTAGCATGTCTGAACAAATATTCAAACAAATGTGAATCTAGCACAAGAAGAAACAAACTTGAACAATTACTGAGAGCTTAACACAAAAGTGGAAACGACAAAGGCTCTCTCTCTCTTGCCCTTCCTTTCTCAATACTACTTGTTTAGAATATCACAGAAGAGAACCAGATTCTGCAGATTGCAGTGAAAGTATATAAATGGGAGACTACCAGCAACCACGGTGGCATTTGCACTACCATTACTTTAGTCTCAGTTAACAACCTACACCCTTTTTGTTATATTCCAGCCTTATGCTAGTTTTGTACTTTTTGCTGATGTAAGTTCTATGCTAGCCTTTGGACAACGCATAATACAGATTTATGCTAGTTACGTTGATTTGTAGCTATATAGTAACTTTGAACCGAATATAAGCTTATAAACTTAACACTACATATAGATACAGAAGTAGCCAAAAAACAGAAATGTGCACAGGTACAAATGTGCAAAAATCTGTTTCTGCCTGGACACTATGCCTTTTCTTTAGGGAGCACACCTTTTCCTCTTGTATTTGGTTACATATGGAAAAAGGAAGGATGCTAATTCTTTCTATATTTTTCAATACATTTGCACAAAATGACAAATCTGGGATCAGGTCTCTTTGATTTATGTTATGGTCCTCGCTTCTTACTAGCACGATGAGCCTGATGTTCGATTGTTTTTAGAGATGTGTAGTAACTCACAGCTGTGACAGGCAGAACACAGGCATAGGAGAGGCAGGATGAGTGCAAACAGGGGTGCTTCTATTATTCTTGAACAGTGGAGGAGTGGTGGAATGGTGCAGGTGGAGAGAGAGTGATAATGACTGGCTTTCTAGGTCGTGGTCTGCACTGATGCACTAGGGATATGAGTTGCTGTCAGCCAGGCGTAGGGGCACAGGCTGTCAGCGGTGAGTAATTAGTAGACCTCAGCTGATGTGATACACAAGCTACTGTGCCTCTGCCAGCCTCAGATGACACTTTCGTAGGTTGGCCATTAGCCTGGCCTTACGGAACTCCTCCAGGAACTCCCTGAGGTGGTGTAGTTGGTCCGACCATGTGGTGGAGTGGATTAAGATGTCATCCAGGTAGGCACGAACTGTCACTGGGGACGTAGGACGACGTCCATGAGACGCTGGAAAGTTGTGGGCTAGCCCAATGGGAAGAACCGAGTATTGTGGCCACTGGAAGTGCTAAATGCTGTTTTGGGCTTGGCGTCTGGGACTAAGGCTACCTGCCAGTACCCTTTAGTATGGTCCAGGTTGGAAATGAAGCGGGCGCCCCACTAGGTCATTCCACCCAGGGGAGGGTGTAGCTGTCGAAGTCCGAGACCTGGCTCAGCTTCTGGAAGTCATTACACAGCCTGAGACTCCGTCAGGCTTCAGGACCACAAGGATAGGGCTGGACCAGGGGCTGGCAGATTCTTCGATGATGCCATCCTGCAGCATCTTACTAACCTGGGGTGTTTCACGTATGGTGAACAGGAGGTAGGGCAGGAGGAGATCCCAGTTCATTCCCTCCTTATCTACCACCCATTGTAGCATGCTCTTAAGTGTCTGGTTGAATCTCTCGACCAAGCCATTGGCTTGCAGGTGTTAGGAAAACGTCTTATCAATTAGTTTAGACACAAAGGGCATACCTTGGTCAGTTAGAAGGTCCTTTGGAATCCCCACATGGCTGAAAAGGAGCATGAGTTCCCTGGCAACATTTCGGGAGGTGGCTTTCCTGAGAAGGACCACTATGGAGTACCGGATGGTGTGGTCCATAATGATGATGATGTACTCGTGGCCCTGGGCAGATTTCAGGAGCGACCCTGTGATGGCCATGTCTGCCCTCTCAAAGCTCCATAAGGCCGGTCTAATGGCCAACCCACCAATTATGGGGAGTGGGATGACCGCCTAGGGGGTGTGAATGGACCAGGTGCATTAGGAGGTCTTTCTTGAAGTGGGGGACTACCAGGAGGTCACAAGCTTGGCCCTGTCACTTAGTATAATAGTACAGGAGTCCACCTCTGATCAGGAAACATGTGGCGGGCAGCTCCAGGCCAGGCCCTTGGTTTTGATTGGGTGTGGAGGGTGTAGCCAGCTAGCCAGGGTTTGTGGGCCCAGAGAGGAAGCAGTGGGGCTGGCTCAGTGGGCATGGGCTCGTCTGGTGGGAAGGCATAGATGGGGTGACTCTCTGGGGTGCTCCCTTCCCCACTGCTATCAGGGTCTGGGTGCCAGGGAATGTTGTCCCATCAGGGGCTGGGGAAAAACTCTGGGCTTGTAGGTCCACTTGTGGAACTCTGCCACCACATGGGTCAGGGACAGTATTCACCATGCCAGGATTTCTTTGTCGAAATTGGCTGTGTCCCTAGCGAGAGGGCGTATTAGACCATTTGGGCCACCCCTTAGAGGAACGGAGCAAGGATTTTGGGCCCAGTTCCTCATACGCAATCCCATGTGGGTATTGAGCCACTCAAAAGTGTGCAGATACACCTCAGCATCGTCTTCTGCATCACTGGGTGTCTTGGCTGTGGTCGAGGAGAAGGGGTAGCAGAGGCGGTGTTAAGCTTGTTGAGGGCTAGTAGCTCTTCTGTGGCAGTGCGGAGCCGCAGTGCCAGCTCCTGAGAGACCACCTGTTACTGGAGACTGGCCTCCAGCAGGTGGGTGTAGCAACTCACAGCTGCAGCAGGCAGAACACATACACAGGAGTGGCAGGATTAGTGCAAACAGGGGTGCTTTTATTTTTTTGAGTAGTGTAGTAGTGGTGGAATGGTTCAGTGAGGACAATGGAAAGTGAGAATGGCTGGGTTTCTGGGTCATGGACTGAGCTTTGGCTCTAGGGAGATGCGTCACTGTCGGCCAGATATAGGGGTGCAGGCAATCAGCAATGAGTCGCAGTGTCGAGATGTCTGGAGGATTCCTACAAAGATTGTTGATGTGGGCTCTCGGTGTGGTGCAGTGGAGGACCATTGTCTTTGGGCCACTGTCGTCGGTCTCTGGCAGACAGAGAGAGAGAGAAATAGATCAGTGTTCATGCAAAAACGTGCTCACCTGGCTGGGTCCGCTGTGTCCTTTTATACTCTCCGGGTTTCTCCAGGGGGTGAGGAGCTGCTGCCGCTATTATGGCTGCCAGCCATGCTCTATTTCACGACCCTGCATTGTAGCCATGTGCTCGCTCATGGTCTATAACCATAGTCCTGAAGTGCCGCTGTCCCTTCAGCATCTGGGCAGCAATTGCGCAGGGAGCATACAGTGTTTTTTGCACGAGGGCTGGTGGGCCGCCGTCACAGATGAATGTTAATTCCTAATAAATTAGCTATGTTTAGTTCTCCAAATACTCCAAATACTTTGTGTAGCTTTAGCTGGGAAACACACACAGTCAGGCGGCATTATGGAACATACACCAGAGGCAGTTTCAGGAGCCGACTTGATAGTGATTAGGCTGCTTTCAAATGTACTGCTATGCATTGTTACTTGTCTGAACATGCTCTCACATCTGCAATTTGTAGCAATGACATATGACAAATCAAGTGATATGAACAATAGTTCCAGTCTCAGATGGATACAGCGTACCATATATCTTTTGTACACTTTTCTGGCCATCATCTTCAGGATCTTAATGTGCTGTCCACATTTCCATGCCCTGGTTTCCAGTGGGAGAACAAACTTTTGAACACTGTGACCCAAAAACCTTTTCAGAGCATGATATAGTCCCTGGATTTCACAGAAAATTTTATTTAAAAGTTAATTAAGGGTTCATATGAAGCACACCATGGTGAGTAAACAGATTGTCTTGTGTGCTTGTTAAGGTCTGTGTTTGGTCATCTGCTATGTTAATCATTTATTGATTATACTAGAATTATACTAGGCTCTCAAGCTAGACGTCTGACATTCAAGGCTATGAAATGTTAGAAAGGTTCAGGTTGCAGGTGAGGTGAGGTCAGCGATTATACTGTACCCTTTCAGTTGTACGAAATCCTTATTTTACCAGGGGGTTGGTTGGGATGGGGAGAGGGAGGTGCATGTCTCTGTCCTACAAAGACAGGACTATCTGACAGGTTTGATCTTGTGGGGACATTTGTCTGGTCCCTATGAGGAAAAAAACTTCTTTTTTTTTTTTTTTACAAAAATTGCAGCTTTTTTTGAAAAATCAAGAGCCAAAATGTCTTCTTCTGGTTACTGAGGTTAGGATTAGATTTAGGTGTAGTGTGTGTGTGTGTGTGTGTGCGGGTGTGTGCGTGTGTGTGTGTGTGTGTGTGTGTGTGTGTGTATGTGTGTGTGGATAATACAGCCACAGAGGGTCTCTCCGGCTTTCTAAAGTGTGCCACATTGACTTTCCTTTCACATTACTCACACACACACGTGCGCACACACACACACACACACACACACACACACACACACACACACACTGTTCAATTTTGTACAAGATCTCTTCCTATTAGCAAAACCTACATCATCTTAATTAAAATTGAAATTAAAATGTGAGAACGTGTTCAACCCCCTGCTCATTTCAGCTTGCACTGATTAATAATCTCTATGGGATGAGAGGAAAGTTCCATTTTGTCAATTTAGTGGAATAGTGTCCAGCAGAGGGCTGTTTGTGTGTGTGTGTGTGTGTGTGTGTGTGTGTGTGTGTGTGTGTGTGTAGCAGTACATATTGAGCAGCAGGACACAATATACTTAATTTAGGAGATCTTCAGCTCACTGCTTATTAGCCTCATCTCGTCTTGTCCAGATAATTATGGAACCTTTGAAGACTCATAAAAAGCAGTGCTAGCTATACATGAGTTTAATGAAAATATTAAACATCAATACGCCACTTCAAGTGCATACATATATTTCTGCACATATTGGACATATTGGCTTATTCCTCATTTCTCAAGCCAGTGAATTCTCTATTTGGGTTTTTAATGGATTTTGAAAGCAAGTTAGCATGAAAGTGCCTGAGTATGTATTGGAACATCACCTTAATATAATCATAACAAGCAGAAAGAAAAGGAAATCTCTCAATGCTGACCCCATTTGTAATTTGAAATCATTTTCCAACAACATGACAATCTGCAGGGTTTTTGTTTTTGTTGTTGTCGTCTTTTTAATTTAAAGTAAGAGAAATAAGAGTTCCAGATTACTAATGACTTTACTTTCATCTTATTTTCAAAACCTATCAAACCTACAAAAATACACTACAAAGTGAAACTCATAGTTCTTTCAGTAATTTTAGAGAGTGTCAATGTATGACATGATCAGAAAAAGTCGGATTTATCATAAACCCTGCCTCGGGTGTTGTCACTGTGTGTAGGACGACCAGACCGATAAAATATAAAACTGTATGGGTTTAGCTGCTACAGTGAAATGCACAGTATATTATCTTTCCTTACGCTCTGCTCATATCATGTTCACGTAAACTGGAACTCATGTAGACATTTACACACCTTGTTTTCCTGCTCAGCATCAGAGAATGTTAACATTTAAGTTTCAAACCCATTTTTAAAAAATCCGCGTCTATCAATTTTTCCTCATACTGAATGTGAGCTAGAGTTTGGCAGAATTGAGAGCTGTCAGCCAATAAGATATGAGTGTTTCCATGTGTGTATTTTCCTGTAAATCCTGTCTGATCGGTCCTACCTCCGTTCACTGAAGATATAAAATTACAGGTGGTCTTCTTTGACTCACGTTCAGTTACGTAGTGACAAAAGTGGAGAATAAAGTAAAAAATCTTCGGGGCAAAACGTGATTTATTTAAAAAATCCATTTGACTTAATATTGTTTTCTTAATGATAAATTTGTAATGTAATTTTATTGACATCAGTAAATGCAATCAAATTACATACATTTAAAATGTAATGCGTTACATAGGGTTAACTGTGTTATCAGAAAAAGTCATTTGATTACAGTAACGTGCCTATTATGAATATTTCTAAATCCAGCATGTATCTAAGTCTCAAACAAAAAAGGTGGAGTAGATGTTTTGTGAGAAAACGTCCATCTTTGCTACGCCACATACCGTATGAGAACACATCTTATTGCTTGTGCTCTGAAAAGGTCTGTGTAAACTGGGTCAAATTTAAATTTGAGTAAACTTTTAGGGAAAGCATCAAATCTAAGTGGTGCACACCACTCAAATAATCACCATGTTTCCATTGGGAAACAATGGCTTCGGCAGTGCAAAGAGTTATTAGTTTGTTTGAATGCTCACTTGAATTGAATGGATTTAATCCAAACCTCAATAATGTAAAAACAAGCAGTCTATAAAAAATGTCAACTTTGACCTGATGTTTTCTGTTTGTGAAAAGTCCAGGTATAAAAATCTCTATGGTTCCAATAAATAGACAAAATATTGTGAAATAAATGTGTACTGTACTGAAAAAAAGTTTGAGAACCCCTGCACTTTTTCAAAGCACACAGAGCATACATAATGTAGTTATACTTATCATGTTACGGGCTCTGAACTGGTGCAACAGAAATTTTTAGGCAGACAAAAGTATTGGAACAGTTTTGAAGTAAATTAATGTATTAAAACTTAATATTTGGTCATTGATCATTGTCTTGATGCATGATAAAGTTCTTCCAGATTAATTTGGATGCATTTCTCTGTAAATCGGCAGACAACATGTTCCTGTAAACATCTGAAGTCATTCTGCTGCTCCTCCTGAGATACATCATCAATAAAGATTAGTGAGAATGTTCCAGAAGCAGCCATGCAAGCCCAAGTCATGACTCTACCTCCACCATGTTTCACAGATGAGCTTGTATGTTTTGGTTCATGAGCAGATCCTGTCTTTCTTTCTCCACACTTTGTCCTTTCCATCACTTTGGTAGTGGTTAATCTTGGTTTCAGAACTTTTGTGGCCCATCTCTGTATTTCTGCTCTCAAAATCTTCATCAAACGGTGGATTGTGATACCATCACCTCTGCCCTGTGGAGGTTGTTGTTGATGTCACTGACTGTTTTTTTGGGATTTTTCTTCACAGCTCTCACAATGTTTCTGTGCTCAGCTGTTGTTTTCTTTGGCCGACCCATTCGGTGTCTGTTCCTCAGTACACCAGTGGTTTCTTTCTTTCTCAGGACATTCCAAATTGTTCTACTGTTTATACCCAATGTTTGTACAATGTCTCTGATTGATTTTCCCTGTTTTCTCAGCATCAAAATGGCCTGATTTTCTCCTATACACAGCTCTCTGATCTTCATGTTGGTTAAAACTGAAGGCTAAAACCAAGGGTAGATGTGCAGAGCTATTTATTGTTCAAACAATCAATCTAATAGGACACTCCTGGGTAACAAGAAAGTCACATGTTCCAATATTTTTGCTCGCCTACAAATTGGGTGGTCTGATACAAAATGTACTATGTTCTATGTTGTTTAATCTACATATAAATACCAGGTAATAAAAGCTCTTCTCATATTCATCTTTTGATCTCAAACCTAAATGTCTTCAGTCTACAGCAAAAACTAATTAATTGGCCTTGCTGTTCCACTAGTTTCAGAGGGGACTGTAGGTACATACGCAGTACAATGAACATACTTCTTTGAATTGATATTAAAGAGGAGGGAGGAAAATTAATACATGCCCCTCTCATTACGGTCTGTGTGACCGTCTACTATGAGCAAAATTCACATTTTATCTTCAACTTGTATGCTGTAATTTTCTTTCTAACCTATACAGTCCCAAAGGACTATTATCCATTGTGTGAACCCAATATAAAATATTCATTATCCAAATATTCCCTAGGGATTGGTTTTAAATGCACACTTTAAAGCAGCAGTAAAAGTAAACTTCTGGAAAGGATTCCTGTAGAGAGAGGTGATATTGGAATGAACTGCACAATGCGCATGAGTATCGAAACAGCCAACAAATAGCAAAGAGACTAAGACTCCATTCATTAAGCTTCAGACATGCAGAGTCATCAGGGAAATATAGTTATTTTAATACGCCTCTAAGTTCATTCAGTAGCAACAAAGAAGATCAATCAAAGAACGTAACACAGCAAATGACTCTTAAAATGTCTTCGACTGCAATCAATATGTAAGAAATTCCACTTTGATTTATTTATAGCCATTTTAAATTAAAATGATGAAGAAATAATGAAGAAATGAATTTCCCTCTAATTTATCACAGTACTGCAAACTAGCTTCGCAGCCGTCAAAATACAATTATGCAAATGAGGTGTAAGATTAAATATCTAAAGTACATGTCCTTTCTTTGTGAGAAGATGGTTTATACATTTTTTTTTATAAAATATGAGTGATCTTTGAATAATTTATCGGGCTGTTTTTTATTTATTTATTTATTTAAAGTTCCTTTAGAAAAGGAACTTTGGATGTTGAAGCAGAATGTATACGGCTTTGCACCATATTGATTCAGTGATTCGGATCAGTTCACTGGTCTTAAGATTTATGATAAACCACTGAGTTTGGGGCAAAAGGTGCGAGTGTGGTAGTCATTTTATCAGTAAAGTCTGATACCATGCTGACAGCTCTTGAATTTCTTTCTCGTCTCTTTTTTTCTCACTCTCATGCTTCGCTATGCCTGTCAAAGATATCACTCTCAAAGCTAATACTTTTTCAACTTTGACTTTTGCAGTACCTTTGTTTTTCAAGTTCAGTAGTTTGCACAATACTGAATTCAGGGTTGGAAATTACTTGAGTAATCGTACTTCGTTACTAAGCATTATATAAACATTATTTTAGTGTATTTATACGTTATTTGAGTGTTATTTGAAAGTGTTATAAAAATGTAATTTTTTACTCGAAGGTTATCGGCTATGCTTATACTATGACTGTATATTATACATCATTACTAGAATGCACATTTTATTTACAATTCAGTTTAAAACATCCAACAAAATTTATATATATGTCAGTTAATCTTCTGCTCTGAACTATTTCATTTAATCAGTTAACACTGATAAACTGGCTATTTTTATTACTTTTTCTTTTTTAATATTTCAGTACATTTAAAAGTAGTAACCATAGTACATATCTGGCTGGATACTTTCACTTTTTTTTGATTCATCATATATTGTATACTTTCACTTAAATGTACTTTTTCCAGTACTTTTCCACCCCTTGACTGAGTCACATTAAAATGAGATTGTGTTTATATTTTATCATTTGGCTTATACTCTGTATCTGTTTATAGTGCAGTGCTGTTAAATTCTCAATTCTGATTGGTAAGAAGGTGTTGATTAATTTTCTAGCCATAACTGTTAAGCCACCATGAGAGTTTTGATCTTGTCTCCACCTCTGCATCATCATTAGTTACAGTAGTTACCCTATAGTGTTCACCTTTACGATGTTTTGTCCTAGTTTTCTATTTATTCCCTGTCATTTCATAATATCTACGGGGAAATATCCGTTCTTCCAGGTGGCACAGTAGTGCAGCATTTTGCGTTGTTGTCTGATCCTGAGCTCTTTGTCTGTGTGGAGGTTCTCATGTTCTTACTACGTCTGTTTGATTTTCTTCTGGGTTCTCAGGTTCCCCAAAACATGCCAGGAGGTAAAACGGCTATGATAAATTACTTCTTGGTAATTGTTTGACAGGATTGATTGGTGTCCCATCCAGGCTGTATTCCTGAGGTGTCATGCCCAGTTTTCCAGAGATAGGCTCCGGATCCACTACCAAGCGACTTCTGAAGATGAAGGAATTCTGGAGTAAACACGTGACCCTTCTCAGTGCAGGGAATGTGATGTCTGTCCTAATCATACACTCAGTAGATAGAGATAAAGCCTGAACAACACTTTTTGAAGCACATGGATTAAGCGTGATTGTACAGTACATGCAGCACACTTTGGAACTAAAATAAATGAACTTTTTTTTTTTTTTTTTTTTTTTTTTTTTCACAAATGCTTCCAAGGGATTACGCACATCTGTCTTGGTTAAACCGGATTACAGCAACTTTTCAAGTGGGTTGAAGGGGTGTGGGGTGTGAATGGAGGTTGGAAGCATTGAAACCCCGAAACTGTTAATGCTTTACTCAGAATGTGCGCGCGACCCGGTGTCGATGCGCAGCGGCATTGCGCGCGCACCGTCAACCGAGAGCAGCGGCACTAAAGAAGCGCGAGGCGGGACTTCTTTCATGCACTTCTTTCTTTCTTTCTTTTTTCTTCTCCTATAGAACGACTTTTAAAAAAAAAACAAAAAAAAACACCTCCTGTGCCGTATTTGTGCCACACTCTCTTCGACTCTTCATCTGAAGGACTGAAGCTTTATAATCGCTCTGAAAGTCGCTTTTGAAAGTGCGGCGCATTACGTTTACGCACAGCACTTTTACAACACTCGTAACGTGATGGTCTGGATATTTCTCTGGAATGGACTCAGAGCTGAAGTGTAAAATGTGAGGACACCTGAGTGGACCGAGGCTTCAGTTTGATGGAGTGAGTAAGTGAGTAAAACGCGTCCTGCTTTAGATCACTGCGTCTCAAAGTGAAGGGGAGGAATGGAGGGGGCTGTGATTTTTAATTAAAAACAAAATAAAATTATTTTGTTACACTATTGGAAATCTTTATCTTCCCACCCTCCATGATCAGTTATAAGTTATTATGATATCTATTTTGCTTCTTTTATTCATTATTAGTCTGTTTGACTGCTTACTTGAACAGAATGGCTTTAACTCATTAACTCATCACCAAGTAGGACTTTCATTAATATCAGCCCGGACGGCCCTAATTTGTCCTGTCGGTGGATATTTCACTAATAAAACCTAATAAAACCTAAACGGATTCACTAAATAGCCGAAATATTATGTACACATTTCAATAAATATGCTAATATTTAACCCTTTCATGCACAGTCAGTGTAAGGCTGCTTTTTAAAACGAGAGAGAAAAAAAAAATATATATATATATATATATATATATATATATATTACAATATACTGTGATCTGTGCTGCTTTCTAGACTATATGCCATTCCCAGTGTAAAGTGTCCTAGATATAGCTTTACAACCTTTCTACACAAACTCCCAAATTATATATATATATATATTTGTAACACTTTCCTTGAAGGCCGTATGTATAATGATTTATGTGTGCATTCATAAGTTATAATTATTTATGAAAAGGCATTACAGTTTATAGCAATGTTTAGAATGCATTTATAAATAGATCACAGTAGCTATCCATTATAAGAAGTGTATATAAGACATTATATTGCTAATAGCCAATAATTTCAGTCAGTTTATTTAAAGCATTACATATTCCCTAAACCGAAGGGGAAAAAAGAAGGTTTGTAGTGTGATTTATTGATAAGATTTCTGGTATAATTAATTTGTTAAAGACAAATAGCACATTTGCTTCACACCTCTAGAGTTGGAGGTTCGATTCCCATCTCAATGCTGCATGAGCAGAGTTTGCATGTTCTCCCATGCTTTGAGTGTTTCCTCTGGGTACTCCGTCGTCCTCCCCAGTCCAAAGACATGCGTTGTAGTCTGACTGGCATCTCTAAATTGTCCGCAGCATGTGAATGCGAGTGTGTATGCGTCCACGGTGTCCCCCGCCTTGTGCCCCGAGTCCCCTGGGATACGCACCAGGCTCCCTGCGACCCTGTGTAGGATAAGCGGTATAGAAAAATGAATGGATGGGCTTGTATCATGTATATCATGTTAACAATTAACAATGCATAATAAAGGCAGCTATCAAGTGTAATCTGCGTGTAGTTTATTGTAACCATGACCTTTATAGAAAGTGTTACAGAAATATACACGTCTTATATATACACGTCTTATATATACTTAATTGTTTTAGATATATATTTTTTTACCTCTAAAATCAGCTGCATCATGTAAAAATCCTAAGCTGCGTAAGTTCTGTGCCTGTAAAGAATATTGTTATATTTTGTTCCAAAATGATATTTTAGCCCTAACTGTGTCATAAATGAATACAGAGCATTAATATCGATTCGTGAGTGCCAGCTCAGATGTGGTATGTATGACTGATGACTAATGAATGATCGTCTATACTCCAGCATGCCTGATCCAGCTCAGTTAATGTGTATCTTTAACAGGTGTGTTCGAGCAGGAAAAAAAATCATGAAGTGTACTCAACTCCGCTGTTTAATGTTTAACAGATTATTGACTGCAGAAGTGTTACCGGTGTTACATCATGTGAACGTATAAGAAGTTGTGGAGCTGTTGAATTCTCAATTCTGACTTGATCAGACGGTGTTGATTCATTTCTATAGCAGCAGCTCTGCCTATAGTGTGTCAGTTGTAATTAAAATTACAGGTTTAGGCTATATTAATAGCACTCGTTCAATTCAACTCAATTTTATTAGTATAGCATAGTACTTTTAACAGTGGACATTGTCTCCAAGCAGCTTCACAGAAACATATAAACACAGGATAGAGATTTTAAGCATGTGAATTTATCCCTATTGAGCGAGCCGGTGGTGACGGTGGTGAGGAAAAACTCCCTAAGACGATATGAGGAAGAAACCTTGAGAGGAACCAGACTCTGAAGGGAACCCGTCCTCATCTGGGTAACAACGGATCGTGTGAAAGTAAAGGAAAGTTCATTATGGTTTTTATATGAAGTCTGTTTTGTTTAACTGATCCACTGTTCACTAAAGGAGACTTGAGTGCATAATTGTATGTGGTAACTGCAGTCCTAAGGCCATCGCAGCAACTGTTCATGTCCAAAACCATTTCCATAGTACTTCAAGCAGCACCATGCTCAGCAATCTCCAGGCTGCACCGCTTGGGGTCATCCTCAGTGGCAGAATGTAGCCTCCAAATACGTTTCTAATACGTTTCTAAATTATAGTATGTTATTGTTTCTGTAGTAGCAGCTCATTCACAGCGACTTGTATGGCAGACGCTTCACGTAATCTAAGATCGAAAACATGTTATATAACAAATAAAAAACATATATTCGCTGATATGGTGAAGTTTTCCATAAGGAGACATTTATGGAAGGAGTCCCCAGTGTCAGCGCTTCATAACAGTCAGTAAAATTTTTCTCCACAAAGTCTTCAGGACTGAGAAGTTTGTACTTTCTAGTTTCTCTGTAGCATGACAAGCTGCGTTCATGTTTTGTCGTAGTGACGGAACGATCGTTTATAGCTGGAACTACGTTCTCATGCGGATGTTCCATGACATAAAGGTAACTATAAACAGATAAGTATGACGTGTTGTTCATTAATAATTTATAAATTGCAGTGTTATAAGATGCATAAAACACTTTGTGGCGTGTTGTAATAGGAAAATAATCAACTTCTAGTGGTAGCAATAACTATTTGCTTTGCATCCAGCTGCTTCACATCATCATCACTTTACATTCCTTACCTAGTGCTACTTTAGTAGAAAGTCATTAGGCATTAGCGTTACGCAGGTTTGATATTTCAGTGGAAAGCAGCACTGGGAGACACACATAATCATCATCTAAGTGAAGCATGGTGGCTTAGTGGTTAGCACGTTCACCTCACAACCCCAGGGTTGGGGGTTCAATTCCTGCCGCTGCCCTGTGTATGAGGAGTTTGCATGTTCTCCCCGTGCTGCGGGGGTTTCCTCCTGGTACTCCTGTTTCCTCCCCCAGTCCAAAGACATGCATGGTAGGCTGATTGGCAGGCCCAAAGTGTCCGTAGTGTATTAATGGGTATGTGACCCTGTGATGGATTGGCGCCCCGTCCAGGGTGTACCCCACCTTGTACCCCATAGTCCCTGGGATAGGCTCCAGGTTCCCCGTGACCCTGAAGGATAAGCAGTATAGAAGATGGATGGATGGATGTTGCTTGTCCCTTTAATTGCCAGCATGTTTTTGAATACAGGGTGACTCTGGATTTAATGACACAGCAATGAGAACCATCACTAAGGAATATGTGTTATTTGTGCGTTTGTAATTGTGTGTATGTGGCTTGGATGAGGACACACAAAAAGCTCTGACAGAATCCATTCACAGACTTGTTTTCAGAGAAGGATCTATCACTCATCCCCACTGTGAAGTTAGTTTGCTTACTGCAATGTGTGAAAACTAATTTATTTTAATAGACCACAGTCAATTTTACTGTCCACCATTATTTCCCCAGTTTCATCTTCTCTCTCTCTCTCTCTCTCTCTCTCTCTCTCGCTCGCTCGCTCTCTCGTTCTTGCAGTCCCGCAGCCAATAATTTCATGCTCAATAACGGTTGCTCACTGATAAAGTGCATGGATCATTAGCTGATAGCAATCTAAAACACTGTACTTCTTTAACTAGCCAATTAACTTATGAATAATAAGGTCCAACAGCAGGAGCGGCTTGTGACCATGGGTTTTATCCTCAAACAAAATTAAGTCAAGATGAAAGAACTAACTATGTACTCCGGTTTTTATCAAGAGAACAGAAAGTAATGTAATTTGGTCTAAAAGCCAGCTCCACCAGCACACACAAATAGGCTACTAAAAAGTCAAACAATACAGAACCTTCAAACCGAACATCTCTGTCATAACACTGCCACTTCATTGTTTCATTTGCCTCATTTGCAAAGAAATGTAGCTCCTTGATCGTTCAAATACTGTACACAAATGATTCAATCAAGGCTTTATTGAAATCAGATGTTAGAAATTAGAAATAGAGACAAGGTGCAACTAGGATGGTTTCTGTTTGCTGATAATTGCACTCCAAAGACACATTAACAACCTAGCAAGCTGCATAGCTAGCTAGGTAACAGCATAGATCAAATTTGCTAATCGCATCCTTTTTAATCATCTTAAAAGAGGGAAGTGTTCATTTTGATAACTTATGTTCAAATGGATTTCAAGAAAACTGTTTGAACAGTTTTGTTTGTTTTTTTTTACAAAAGAAATGATTCAAACTGTTTGATACAGAAGGTGCATATCCTGTCACCATTGTTATCATGGAATTCACCACGTGCTGAATGCCCTGGCCTGAAGAGCGACGCTCTCGTGAACTGCCCGAAGCACGACAGAGCGCGCTTCCGGGTTGTTTACTGTTACACGTGTGCTTGTTTTGATTTCTGTCCTGTCTCCGCCCCTGTAATGTTATTGCTTGTTTCATAATGTGTCTCAGCTGTTCTGTTTCTGCCCTTTGATTAGTTTGTATATTTAAACCCCACTGTGTCTCTGTTTTGTGGGAAGTATTGTCTCTGTGTTTTCCGCCAGTACTATACCGAACCGTTTTGATTCTTGTTCCTAGTTTCATAGTTTCTTGATCCTGTTTTCGTCCTCGCGTTTCTGATTATTGTTCTGCCTAGACCCACGCCTGACTTTGGATGTTGATATTGCTCTACATATTAGATTTTTACTGCATTACGTAACGATTTTCAAAGTGTTCCAGACAAACACAGAAGAGGTAATATAACTGTCCTGTCTGCTGTTCCTCCCGGACTCATAAACAAAATGTTTATAGAGCGAGCATGGAGTAGGGTGATTAGCACTTATTGCAGTTCCCATTTTTGACAATTAGGGGCAACAATAACTCCTTGGAAGCTAATTGGGTAAGTGATCACTCTGCTTCACAAATCCCCCCCCCCCGACCGCATGTAGAAGAAGAAGAAGCCTTTATTTGTCACATATACATTGAAACACAGTGAAATTCTTTTTTCACATATACCAGGTTGTTAGGAAGCTGGGGTCCGAGTGCAGGGTCAGCCATGATGCAGCGCCTCTGGAGCAGATAGGGTTAAGGGCCTTGCTCAAGGGCCCAGCAATGGCAGCGCTTGGCAGTGTTACTGCTTGAACCCCCGACCTCCTGATCAGAAACCCAGAGCTTTAGCCATTCAACCACCACTCCCAGAGCCTTGCCAATGTGCAATTCCAAGCCTTGTTTTCCCTGTTTGCGATATCCGGTTTGACTTTTGCTTCTGCCCTTGATTTTTGATCCCGATTCTCCTTCATTGTGCTGTTTGCCAGACCACTTGACCAGAGTTTGTTTTTAACTGGGTTTTTAATAAAAAAAATTGGGTTTGGGTTTTTAATAAAAAATTAAGCTGATGTTTACATCCACCTGGCTTCACTTAATACCATATTCTTGTTAATTCTACAATGTATGTACTGTATACACAGTCAATATACAATACATCAGTCACTGTACTGCATGAAAGGCTATTGTACATTTTCTTGCATTTTATTTTTCTCTCTGAAATCCACTTATAAGATTTGAGTATTTATTTATACTATACTATTGTCCAAGCTCCTTTCATTCCTTAAACTTGTTTTTGTTAAAGCACATTTAAGACCGATATAATCTGAATGTCTTTTAAGAAATCTAACAGTTGCTGATCATTCTCCAGACAAAGCAGGTCTTCTACAATATGATAATAAATATCTAAACATGACACGGTCATTGGAATCAGCTCTTTTACAAACAAACGTTTCCTCCTCTCCTGCTCTGAGGCATTCTTTCCCTAACCCACCTCACGAGGTTATCACAGGGGTTCTTGGCATACAAGACAAAGGCAGCTGCCTAAGGTCTAATTTTCCTGAGCCTTTTACTGGCTGTGAAACAGCATGCAGCCAGCATCTCCAGCAGATTCACCACTGCCACCCTCTTTTGCGACTCCAATAAAACTGAGAGTTTTTACAGCAGCCTTGTTTCAGACTACACTATGCACTACTTGAAGCTTGCCTAGAGCACCAAATCTGCTAGGCTTGGCACTGGGTTATTTTCATCAGTGCTTTGTCAGCTGATCCCTCAGCTATGTACATCTGTCCACCGCTCAGCTCAGTGCTCAGTGCTGAAAAGCCTTTGCAGCAAAAACTCAGCTGAAACATTTTAGACTTTCCACCTCTTCTATTGGCTCTCAGGGATGAGAGACTGATATTTGTCAAGCTTGCAATCAATTCCTTTGTCCATTCTCTTTTTCAAAGAAATTGCAGCACAATAAAAGCCACCAGCTATGTGTGCTTTGATCAAAAGGATGATGAAAAGTATGTTCTAGCAATTTCCTCTGGGAAATCTTTGGAATATCCTGAGATTGACCTGCATCTCCCTGTCACTCACTGTAGCTTTGAAGAAGGCACTTGGTTTTTTTTTTTATTCTTTAAATAATTCTTTAGTCTTACTGCCAGCACCTGGTCATATCATAACCAAAACATACTCTACATGATGAAAGGGCATGCTCAGCCAAGATTCTCCATGGTGAGTTTGATTCACAGAAACAGAATCATGTTAGTTCATATTTCATATCTTATGTTAATGTCATCCCAGCCCCCTTGTTATTTCATGGCTACAGCCAGAACTTAACGGTCCTCCTCTTTTGTCGTTCAGATCTCATTCTGCACTATGATGGAGTACTCCACTGGGCTTGTATTGTTCCAGCTTGACCTGCTGATGCATCCAATGCAGCCAACACCAGCCTGTTCTTGTTCATCTTCCCAAAAACTTTGGCATGTTTCAGCCTCCCAGTTTACTTCTGTTACTTCACTGCTAGCTTGCTAAGCACTTACATGTTTTCGGGATGCTAACGTGAGAATTCTTGAGAGTTTTGATGTTGGTAGCTCCAGACCTTAAACCTGCCAGACAGCCTGCTTTTCTCCTGGATATCATCCAGGTCTCTGCTTGAGTGAGTGAACAAGTTCTTTCCACTCCCCCTGCATTGAATTCAGCCCTAAAACACTTTCTGAGACTCCTTACAGGCGTCTCAATTATGGTAGGGATAGTATTATCTCCAATCTTAACACGAACTTCCATCCATCCATCCATTTTCTATACCGCTTATCCTACAGGGTCGTGGGGAACCTGGAGCCTATCCCAGGGAGCGTGGGGAATAAGGTGGGGTACACCCTAGCCTGGGTGCCAATCCATCGCAGGGCACAATCTCATACACATTCACACACTACAGACACTTTGGACATGCCAATCAGCCTACCATGCATGTGTTTGGACTGGGGGAGGAAACAGGAGTACCTGGAGGAAACCCCCACAGCACGGGGAGAACATGCAAACTCCACACACACACACAGGGCCATGACTGGAATCGAACCCCCAACCCTGGAGGTGTGAGGTGAACGTGCTAACCACTAAACTAGAACTTCTAGCTTTTTAATGGTTTGAACCCTTGGTTGAACTCTTCCAGGCCCTCCTTGGTCCATTTGGGACTGTTACTCTCATTGTTTTGACGCCATCCATCGATGCCCTGATGATTTCTGGTGGATACTGCTTGCAAGTATCCATTTTGTAATGGCTTTCCCACATCCCTACTGCTGCTAAATACAGAATCATTGAGTTGGTGCTCTCTATGAGAGTAGAAACGTCCAGTGATTTCCACTTGGTAGCCAAAATGTTGACTTGAAAGTGTGCCTTGAATTGAGTGTATCACCTGAATTTATGAGGAAAATGTTTTGAGGATTGTCTCCACCAGTTTTCTATGAGCTGCAGTCTTTCTGTAATTTTTCGTCCAAGGGGTTGATTTATATTCTTCTGAAGACAAGCCGTAAGACAGAGTAATGACACTCCTACATTATTTGCTGATTGCAAATTCATAAAAATATGCCTGTATCAGATTTTAATGATCATAACTTTTTGTCCAAGTTCATCAAAAAATCGAAACATCTTGCTTTGTTGTAAATCTTGAATTCTTTATGCATTCACAAAGGTTGTAATTTCAAACAGCAGCACTGTTGCTCCCTTGACCAAGACCCTTAACCCACAACGGCTCAGTTCTTGGTTCTGCTTCACTTTGCTGTGGATAAAATAAGACACGAAATAAATAAATGTAAATGCTTGAGATTGAGTTCACATCTCACTTTTCAATTGATCTTCAACATGAAGAGCAAAAATGCTAAAGAGGCATGAATCAGAAAACACCACGCTCTGTTATGTAAAATAAAGCACAGAAGGAAGTAGCAGAGTTTGTTGGGTAAGTGTACGTAGCTAGTACATTTAGCTTTGCTAATTTGCCAGACAGTGCACACCCACATTTGAGTGACTTTGTTGTGGTTTTAAAGTGAATCTTTTCCATACAAAACCTTATAGTTCATGTCTATTGATCACCTGTCATAAACATTAGTCAATAGAAATGCGTGAATGAAACAGATTCGTTTATTATTTTTAAGTTTACATTCATTTGCATTATATTGTAGATACAGTTATAAACATACCTTGGTTCATTGCATATTTCACATTCGCTGTAATATTTGATGAGAAATCATCGTTTTAGTGTTTAGTAAATTTAATCTGGTATAATCTTCTTTTTTTTCCTCTCCCAATTTAAAAAAAAAATCATTAGAAACACCTGTCCAATTCAGAGTGCGTCCACCTGAACGAATGGTCTTGTGCTTGATGCCTCACACTGAGCCCCGTACAGAGGAATTAAACTGCTTTGATAATCCCATTGAGGTTTAATCTGTGATTCTCAGTGACAATAAAGCAAACACAAATCCTGTCTCTCATCCTCTAATGCTGATTAATTCTCTCCCTTTCAATCATTTTCATACTAAACCTGCTGTATTCACTCTGTATCGTCTCTGCTTCTTTCCTCCTTATCATGCTTTTTGTTTGTCTTTCACTTTTCTGTTCCACTGCCTGCATGTTAAAGACTTTGGGTACTTATCTTATCTTAGTCCTTTAATTTCAGTTCCTAGCCTTTAGCCTCCTTCTTTAAAATTTTTTTTTTTTTTAAATCAAATAATAATAACAATAAACCTTGGGCCTTATTCATCAATATTTTAGTAAAGTTGTGTGCAAATGTTTGTTTGAGCCACACCAAACTAAAAATGTCTGCCGGATTAACAAAAGTTTCTGAATGCAGATTCTCTTACTTGCATGTATATGGTCATGAATGCCACTTGGTGACCGCCCACAAAACTCCATAAAAGGTAAAGTCACAGTGTTTAAAATGACATGTAAATGGCAAAAAAAGACTTTCTCAGAGGTAGAAGTGAACGTTATTTTGACTAACAGCTATGGGATATTCTATTAAATATTATATAAGACCTCAAAAGGCCAAAATCTGGAGCCGATTTACAGAAAAAATGTAATTAAATATGAATCAAGTGAGGTGACAAGAAAGGGTTTGACATGAAAATGAAAAGAAAAAGAAATATCTGCTGTACCCAGGTGTGTACCAAATACATCACACAGGAAACCTGTTTGTTTCATTGTTGTTTTTTTTTTTACATTTATGCAAAAATGCAAACTGACGGCCAGAAATGTCTCACACACCAGTGCACCTTCCCTGAGACCGTGTTGGAAAGGCAGGTGGAAGTGATAACCTGTATACACTGCATTGCACTGCAGCCCTGTCTTCACTTTATA
>JANDJT010000228.1:27218163-27228734 GCA_024331685.1 Stegophilus panzeri
ATATATAAAAGGATAATATTAATTCCTTTTTTTTTAGCTTTTTTAATTATTTGAACTACAATAAACCTTTTTCTAGAATGTACAAAAGAAATCAGTTGCTGATGAGATGCTGATAAACTCTGTCTGTGTGTGTGTGTGTGTGTGTGTGTGTGTGTGTGTGTGTGTGTAGAAAGCAGCCTCAGCTTTTGGCACTTCAAGGCGTTATCGATCTCCTGCAGCAAGCGGAGTCGGGCCGAGCCGGAACTTTCTGCGAGGTCATTGTTATTGTGTGTGTGTGTGTGTGTGTGTGTGTGTGTGTGTGTGTGTGTAGCCGGAGAACTGCAGCGTCACTCGCCACCTTACCTCACTCGACTCAGCCGGCTTGTTTTTCTCCCTGCAGCTCAGCTCTCACATCCAATACCCTCCCAGTGTTCACGCCTCATCTACACACTGGTCCATGTCCCACTGTCCAAGACCAACTCTTACAGATTTCATTTGAACCATATTGATTGAAACGGATCCCCAAAAGATTGTCCTATGATAATGAAGTAGGCAATCCTACTACTGGTTGCCATAGTAACATTTATCAGTGGGTGGCGAACTGAGCGTTCCACTTTTACAACAAACCAGTTTTCTTGCTGCTAAAATGAAACGTTCTGCTTTACTAACATGAGCGTTTTTACTAACATGGCCTTTGTGACTCTATGACACAAAGATTCTTCGATTTTCCACAGGTTTGAGTCATTACCCGTCATTTCTTTTCCACAGGTCCCTCTCGGAGGTTAGCGAAATGTTAGCAATGTTAGCAACATGTTGAATTAGCGTTTCTTTCTATTTCTGAATGTTAGCTGAGAGTCAAATCTGTCCACGATCCGTTATCAAGTCCCATTGTAATCTGTCCATCTTTTTTATATTTAGCCAGGCTGTTATTTTAGTTTGCGTGAACGTCGCTGTGTGCGAAAATGGAAAATGGGCTCACAGGGTCCTGGCGCGGTAGCTGGAGAGTGAGCGAGGGGGATTTTAAAACTCCTGGCACAGCGTAAGGAGAAATATGCAAGTACGCTGTACGGCAGTGTTTCATGAACACACATGAGAATGGCTTGATAAAAAACGGTGCCCTTGGCTGGTCTTAAATTTTGTAATCCATTTTTATAGACGTATATTAAAGAAAAAAACACCAACGCATCAACTAGAAGTCGTAAAGTTCTTCCTGTATATAAAAGCATGTAAAATAGACCACACTGGTCAAATATGCAAAGTAAGCAGATGTTTACAATCCTCTCAGTGTTTCTCAGCAATTCTCTTGACCGCAACTTGAGGAAGTGTACAACTTTAAATGACTTTAAATGGCGCGGTGCGATATTGATGTCGATGCCGATCTGGCAACGCCGTTTAACATGGAGTTAGGCCATGTTTGTATTTCTCAGCAGTAAAGATGGAGGATGGAGTGAAGGGCTCTTGGGGGGCGTGGCTACATTGTGACTGATTGGATTTAAGGTGTATTCGACTACAGGTTGTAACTCAAATTAGGAAAAAAAAAACCCCGAAGAATTCCTACATGGGAACTCCTCAACCCGGAGTTCAGCAAGTGACGGCAAATCAAAATGGCCGCCCACAGCATGAACACTAAACAAAGCAGTGTGCACAGTACATACACGAGTATTAGCTTTAGATCGATCAACATATTAGCTTGGTAAAACTGTAACGCTGATTCGACGGAACACGAAAATGGACAAAGTAAGACAGTCAACACCACCGTGTAGTCCAGCACGGGGACTTATTTCTCCACAGTGTTTTTACGTCTTATATAAAATATTCCGCTTCTCCGATTACACAATGCACTTTATGCAAATATACTTCGATCAGTGTAGGTGTTGGTCTCATTTCTAGTATTTGAATAAATATCAGAAAGCATTCCTGTAGGAGTCTGCAGACGGGTAATTAGACAGAAATAATCAGACGTAAGCAAACAAAGCGTGACGGTAAAAACGCGCACCGTGTAAAGTTTCACGTCACCTTCTTCCGGATTGCAGACGAACGTCTGATCGTTCTGCTTTAAGGCAATGCAGCATCTCTCTCTCTCTCTCTCTCTGTCTCTCTCCCTCCCTCTCTCTGTCTCTCTCTCTGTCTCTCTCTCTGTCTCTCTCTCTCTGTCTCTCTCTCTCTGTCTCTCTCTCTGTCTCTCTCTCTCTCTCTCTCTCTCTCTCTCTCTCTCTCTCTCTCTCTCTCTCTCTCTCTCTCTCTGTCTCTCTCTCTCTCTCTCTCTGTCTCTCTCTCTCTGTCTCTCTCTCTCTCTGTCTCTCTCTCTGTCTCTCTCTCTCTCTCACTCTCTGTCTCTCTGTCTCTGTCTCTCTGTCTCTCTCCCTCTCTCTCTCTCTGTCTCTCTCTCCTGTTTTTGCACTGCCTCAGCATCTTTGTTTCTCTGTGGATCTTCTCTCACGCACTCTATCTCTTTCTTCCTCCCACTAGCCTTCAGTCCTCCTCTTTTATTTATCTACACCAAGAATCATTTCTAAATCCTATGTTATCGTTGCGTTCTATAAACCAAATATCCTACGAAGATGCACGTCTCATATATCAATCATCAAGTTCTGATGATTTCAAATTCATTAAAAATTGCACTTCATGACAAATCACTTTTATTATTAGAGCGAGTGGCAGATTCTGTGTTTTTTGTTCTTTCTTTTTGACATTTTATTTTCGATCATGACATGATTATTCTTCTTACTTCATCAGAGATTCAGCCTGTCTAATATACAGTGCCCTCCACTAATATTGGCACCCTTGGTAAATTTGAGCAAAGAAGGCTGTATTCTCCCAGTTGGTGATATCTTTACTGATATTGAATCAAATAATATGAACCTCAGTATATTGCATCTCTGCTGCCTTTAGACAGTAACAGAAAACTATATGAACATATATCAGTGGGGAATGATAGAATATTATTTGAGAAATATGATAGTTCTTGATAGTGGATTTGGTAGTAAGATCCTAAGAGTAAATGTAATAAAGAGAATAAATTTTCTTGTGAACTTGTATAGATGGTATAAAACGTTAAAATATAATATTTATTTAATATAATATTTTATTTTAATATTTAAAGAGATTTTTTTAAGTGCTAGCTGTTCTCAGTAGACACAGTTCAGATACAACAGCACAAAATAATATTAAACAAAGAAATCCAGAAGTACAACATATATATATATATATATATATATATATATATATATATATATGTGTGTGTGTGTGTGTGTGTGTGTGTGTGTGTGTGTGTGTGTGAAAAAATAAGTACACCCCATGGAAATTGTTGAGCATCTTTGAATTTGATCATCTTTGGTGCCTATTATTAAAGTTGATATACTTGTTGAAAGGTCCACTTTCGGTTTAACTTCAACCTTTGGACAGATGGCCTTATTTATTTAATAATTTAATTTATTTACCTCATTATCTTCAAGGACTCTTTGATATGATGCAGAATTCATGGTTGAATCAATGAATGTAAAGCTGTCCAATGAAGCTGTCCAGTCCCTGAGGCAGCGACGCAAGCCTAAACCATAACATTTCCACCACTGTGCTTCACAGTTGGTATGAGGTGCTTCTCCTGAAAAGTTGTCTTAGGTCAGCGCCAAACATGTCTGCTGTTACTGTGGCCAAACAACTCTATCTTTGATTCATCTGTCCAGAGCACATTACTCCAAAAGGCCTGGTCTTTACCTATATGCTTATTGGCAAGCTATAATCTTGCAAAGACTTTTTCCTGACACGCCTTCCATGCAGGTCAAATTTGTGCAATCTCTTTCTGATTGTAAAAGCATGCACTTTGACAGCAACAGTTGCAAGACTTACTAGCAGATCCAGTGATGAAATTTTGGGGTTCTTGGAGACTTCTTTTTACATCAGACGGTCTGCTCTTGCCAGACTCATAGGCATCCCAACCTTTTTTCTGAAGGCCTTACAGAACTCTTTAGATCTTGGCATGATGACACCACACACCTCAATAGCAAAGAGAACACCAGACACTAGATATGAGACGGATATAAATAAGACCGGTTCCACCTGCACTCCCTAAGCAGGTTCCCGATCTTCAACACCTGATTCTAATTTTATGGATTTGAAGGTGTGTTAAATGTAGGGGTGTACTTACTTTGTCCATGTGACTGATCTGTTTTTCATTCATTTAAATTGTGAAAATTACTGCAAAATGTCAACTGTATGCATCATTTGATGGAGTGTATCAACTTTATTAATAGGCACTGTTTCAAAGAGGATCAAATGTTTGCTTGTCCAAATATGTCACAAAAAACTATTTCCATGGGGTGTACTTATTTTTTCACATGACTTCCATCCATCCATTTTATATATATATTATATCAATCCTTATATATACATTAAGAAACTTTGTCATTAGTAATCCTAAGTGTTTTTATTTATCTTTAAATGGTGGAAACAGACTTTCACCTGCCCTTCAGTCGTAGTCATTTACACAGTCTCTAAATGAATGCATTAGCACTGATAGCACCTAAACTGCACATGCATTAAGGGAAACAGAAAACGAACGTGTTGTTCTGCTCATTAAAAAGATGCAATCCTCCACAGACCTCGTAACAGACTAGATAATTGCTACACAATTGTTTTATCAGGTGCTATAAAATTTGCACGTGTTCATACTGTAAACAATGGAAATCAAGTCTTCGTATTCTTGAATCCTGTTTTGTTTGAATCTCCGCAGAATATCCATTCGTCTTCATTATCTCACACATTGACTTACTTCTTCAGCTTGATAAAAGTCCAATAACACCTCAGTGCAGAAGTGCTGAGTTGCAGGAATGGGTGACGTATTGAACATTTCAGGGATCGTGTGGTCCCGTGGTCACTTATTTCAGCTGTAATGAGTCTGCCTTTCTTCATTTGCAGGTTGAGATTTATCTATGTCTAGCGTCTAAGTACAGCCCTGTAGACCAATAAAAAACAGAGAAGGTATTTTCCGGGATTGGCACTTAATTCTGAGTGTTTACAACCTCCTAATTTAATGCCATGTAACTCTGGAGCATCAGTGCAAGTGTTAAATCATTTTAGTCGGAAAACTGCTGGAATTATTTGAAGCAGATGTGTTGAAAGGGTTGGTCTTAGAATTTAGTCGTTTATCCAGATGATTCAGAAGTACTCTTGTGTTTCTCAGTCAGTATATTTGTTCTTTAAATAGTAAGGAATAAACAATTTGGGGCATACTGTTCTTCAGTATGTCAATTCCTACCCTCCAGCCAGCTCTCCCCTAGCATACAACAGCTACCAACCATGGAGTGTGAAGTCTATCATGTGCTTCCTCTAAGACACTTAAAGCCAGCCAACCACATCTTTACGGACTACTGCTCATGTTGTGTAACAGGGCTTGGAAGAAAGAAAGCACTGTCTGCTGTCTTCCGCATACCTGAGCTCACAGACACCAATGATTAGTTAGTGTCATCCTCGGAAATAAGTTGATAAGGTTTTTACTTTATAGTTATATGATCTATGATAATTCACACACTTAAAATCTGTATCCTGTGTTTATATGTTTCTGTAAAGCTGCTTTGAGACAACGTCCATTGTTAAAAGCACTCTACAAATAAAATTGAATTGAATTGAATTGAATATAGGAGCTGATCAGCTCTCGGTTTTTCTCTCTCTTTTGAAAGGATTAAGACAAAATCAAAACAAAACAGCAGGTTGTTATGTTACTGAGAAAGCATGAACACCTCTGTCCTGAAGACGTAAAGTTTTATATCTGAGACTGGAGACTCCTTCCAAAAATGCAAAGCATTTCCTCACAGAAAACGTCACTATATCAACTTTTACACACATTTTAAAAATCTGTTTATGTTGAGAGTCCATCATACAGGTCCCCGTGCAAGTTGTCGCTATAGAGACGAGCTAATGTATTAATGCAGTGGTTCTCAACCAGGGGGGCATCATTTAGGTACTCAGTGTGTTTTATTGCTTTTCAAATAGAATGTGTATGAATGAAAAACCCCACGTTCCCTCCCCCTCTGTATTTTCTTTCAGCCGGGGAGAGGCGGAGCTTAGTCTGCTTTTTATCTAGCTGTCAGTGCAGACCAGTTTTGCCAACTTAGTGACTTTTTTTGCAAAAAAAAAAAAAAAACTCCCTGCGACAAATCTAGTGACTTTTTGGACAAACCTTAGCAACTTTTCCAAATATCAGCAGTACTGTCCTGCAAGCGCGAGGTCTTGCTTTCCCGCTGCACTCACACCTCTCTCTGCGTCTGCTCTGTTCAGTGAGGGGCCGAGAGCCGGAGATTTAACAACGTCATGGATAACGAGACGCGCCCTTCCTCCCAATGTACATCATTCACATGCGAATGTTTTTAGAACGCAAGACGAATGTAATGCAACATGTTTTACATGTAAAATAGTCCACGATATTACAGCCTAGTTCTCTCGTTCAAAGTAGTTCTAGTGTTCAGAAACATTTTAGATCATTCATGTTCCATACCTGTCCGTTATATAGTTTTATAAAAGTCATCAAAGTTATTTTTAAAAAATCATAAAAGTTATGAAAAGTACTTAAAAATAATACAAAAACACAAAAGCAAAAAATTTAAAAAAATCTATCAAAAACAGATTATAGATTAGGTATTTTTTATATATATATATATATATTTCATTATACCTGGTCTCCTCCAATATGGTGTGGGGTGGGGGAGGTGTCACATGATAGGGGCGGCTTAGGGGGGCTTTAGTTACAAAAGGTTGAGAAGCTCTGGACTAGAAAATAAAAGAATTAACACCAAAACATACTTATAGGTATCTATAAGGGATGAAACATTTTGGACGTCCTGGTTGAGGAAAATAATCAACGATGTGGTGGTATGATTAAGCGGAGTTACTGTTACATCCCCAAATTTGGATATTCTCCAGAAACAACGACATCTCAACGTGTTTTATTTCTCTTTTTAGCACATCAATCTGCCAAGGATTACACTTTAAAAAAAGTTTTTTATTAAAGATATATGTTGTGTTCCACCCCCCACCTCCCTCCTAAGGAGGTTTAATATTTTAATGTCTTGGAACGTCTGCAGAAAGTTAGTTCCCGTTATCGCTTACGTTATCGCAGCTCTCCCTCCTCTCAAACACACTTTATCATGTCACAGAGAAACCACAAAGCATAAACGTAAAGTTACAGCTTTACCTCTGAATCGTACAAAACACTCTGACACTGGAGACTCCTTCTATAAATGTCAAATAAACAATCCCTTACAGAAAACTTCAGCATATGGACAGTTTTTAAATCCGTTTTTGTATAGAGTAAGTTGTTGGTACAGAAACCGTAGCGTATTAGAAAGAGCGCGTTAATACAAACCTGGGCTTTGCAGCTGGAACTACTTTCAGAGCTGCTGTTATAGAAAATGAATCAACGACTTCTGACCAATCAGCATTCGACAGCGCTGTGGCGTGTCTTTCCATTACGAGTCAGACCTGTGCTAAAATGTGAGAAATTACAGTATAATAAAGGATTATTACTTCTTTAGTACAAAAGCTCTTCATTCTTAGGGCCTAGTTTTCTGTTGATGGTCATTTAAAACAACATTTTAAAGCTGAAGAGTTTGTAAAGAACACAGTATGAGATATCAGGGTGTGTGTATCGGCTGATACTCGACTGATTTCAGGTTTCGGTATCGGTATCAGGAAACAAAAACGTACCATCTCTAATATTATTTTGTTAAGGTTTATAGGTGTGATTTAGAATACTGTATTTCTGGATAGAACAGATAAAGTAATGTCATAAAAAGTGATGAACTGGTAACTCAAACTGGTTAGCATGTTTACCTCGCACCTCCAGTGTTGGGGGTTCGAATCCCGCCTCCGGTGCTTGTATGCTTCGGGGGTTTCCTCTGGGTACTCTGTCTTTCCTCCTTCAGTCCAAAGACATGTGTTGTGACTGTGACATGAATGTGTGAATGTGTGTGTGAGTGTGTGACGGGTTGGTACCCCGTCCAGGGTGTCCCCCGCTTTGGGTCCCTGAGTTCCAGGCTCCCCGCGACCCCGTGAAGGATAATCGATCCGGAAAATGGATGGATGATAACTCTAGATAGTCATATCCGCACTAAACAAAATGACGGCTGAGGTAGAATGAATGAATTCATCGACTTAATTATTAATTAACGCTGTCCATCATGATTTGTAGTTTTAAGTGTTAGTCGAGTGTGAAAATCTGTGCCATATTTAAAAGTTGCCTCTTTCTTTGAACCCACTTCACGTGACTTCTGATTGAATATAATTTCTAAACGTTTAATAAAACACAGTAAAAATTGAATATGGAGCAGGTGAGGACATTTTTCTTTGTGTGTCCTTTCTTTCTTTCTTTCTTTCTTTCTTCAGCAGATTCAGTGCTGAATGCTCTGTGGTGTTATCAATAAGTGTGTGTGTGTGTGTGTGTGTGTGTTCTCTCTGGGATGTCCTCCGTGTTGTCACACACCTGCAGCTGAACGTCGTCTGAGCTCTTCACTCCTCTAGCAGTAACGGATGACGATGGCGCCTGCAGAAGGAGAAGATGAAGTTCAGTTCCTGCGTACAGTAAGTAGAGAAATCAGTTTCTTCCTGAGAAAGAGAACGGGATTAAAAGCTAAAAGCTGTTTTAATTGGAAAAAGCGAACATCACCCAAGTCTGTTTCCCCAATTCCCAGAGTTAAAGCGTTTGTTTGGGGAAAATTTACCAAGAAAAATAGAAATAAAAAAGTGAGGAGAAACAGTAATGTGAAACGTGTCACTCTTGACTTTGAAGAATTTGACTTTGCAATGACACTAACATTGTAATGTAAAAATGTTTACTTTTATTAACCCATTTATTTATTTACTTTTTGTTTTTAAAAATCAATTTCAGTTTCATTTTTAAAGTGTAGATTTTTTTTTTTTTTACTTTCTAAATAAAAAAAATGTGTACTATTGAATGATAAAAAAAAGTCTTAAGCAAAGTAAGCTATATATATATATATATATAACTTTAAATCATACTTTTTTTGGAATAATATAATTATTTAAAAATTACTGTTTTAAATTGTTGTTAATAATTATTATATTTTCACCAAAATTTGATGGAATCCATATGTGGGATGTAAAAGAATGTATTTATTTATTTTATTATTAATGTAATAAATCTAAATATTTTTTAAAAATTTATATTTGCAGTCCTTTACATAATAATTATGTAAAATACTGGAAATATATATTTTTTTATTTGTTTATATTTAAACATTATTTTTTATTTATTTTAATTTTGTGGGATTTAAAAAAAAAATATATACTTTTACATTTTTATTTTTTCTTCCTTAATTTTAAGAAAACTCTTTGTAGTATCCAGAGATGAGAAGAGATTTTTTTCCTCACCAATTTTGAAAACAAAAATTAAGAATTAAGCGAAGTAGGATGTCATTTATTACTTAAAAAATTTTTTTCATGTTAATATTTTTTACTTTCTTATTTCCACATACATTTTATGAAATCCATATGTAGTATCCAAAAGTACATTTATTTATTCATTTATTCTTCCATTTTACTGATTATTTATAGCTGCCAATTTTAGAATTCAAAAACATTGGGAAGATTTTGTTAAAAATTTCTTAGAATTTCTGTATTATGTGTTAATTAAGGTGTACTAAATGCTACAATCTTTCATCTTACTTATTTATAATGTTTTATGTGAGTTAAATGAGGTGTGTGCACATTTAAACAAATATGCAGTCGTGAGTGTGTATAATTCTAGCACATGAATGTTGTATAAAAGCAGACGCTGGACATCGCTGTGACTCGCAGCTCTATTTTAATCAGCGCTATCAGGAGCGAGGGACGAGTGTCGGGTGTGTTAGCTGTCCACTCTCAGACTCTTATCTCTCACACTGACAGTTGAGGGATTCCTGTTCCTCTACACACTTTTAAATGAAAAGAAATGTAACTGAAAACGCGAGCGAGTCGCTGTATACGATAATGATGATGTCATAATATTTTATATAGATGATGGCATGTACATATTTTTACGGACGAAATCTTCTCAACTGAGCCGACACTGCTTTTAAATGCTATGTAGTGTTGAACAAGAGTGGAATGTACTTACTGTAAGTGTGTGTGTGTGTGTGTCTTTATCAATGACCCACTAACGGCCACCGTGAAACAGCACAGAGGTGTTGGAATTCTCCTTTTTTGACTGTCTAATAATAACCCTTCTTTCAGCCCATATATAGCCACACACACACACACACACACACACACACACACACTTACAGTAAGTACATTCAACTCTTGTTCAACACCACATAACATTTAAAATTTAAAAGATTTAATATAGAATGTTCTGCATGGCAAATGAAGCAATGTTTTCCTTGGGAATTGGGAATGATCCAATGTATGAAAACTCCAACTATTTAATATGATACACATCTAATACAAAGTGTCAGCTGCTAGGAGTGGGAGGCCACACCTCCTTTACTAGGACTGACAGATACAGAGGCCACACCTCCTTCACTAAGACTGACAGATACAGAGGCCACACCTCCTTCACTGGGACTGACAGATACAGAGGCCACACCTCCTTCACTGGGACT
>JANDJT010000228.1:27235967-27253469 GCA_024331685.1 Stegophilus panzeri
GCCTATTGGCTGATTTCGGTCATGTGACTGGACTGTGATCATTTTTCCATAGCATGGCTTTATTTTAAATGGAAAATCTTTCTATCCTCCAAGTACATTTATGAGATCATTCTTCAATGCTTAATCAACAGCCGTGGATGCACAACTCCAAAAATACAATTTTGTGACTCTGATCATTTTTTCATTGTGGTCTTATTATTTATATATATATATATATATAATTTTATGCACTGCACTGCTACTACTGTACATGATAGTCTGGCTGAATAATTTCATGAAGGAGCAGATGCAAAGGTGTTCTCATTAAGGTGCCTGGTGAGTATGATATTTATTTTGAATGGACATTCAATGAGTCGCCCTCATATTGTACACATTCAGTCATCATTCAGTTTATGGACTGGTGGACGTCTTGGGGAAACAGAGCCTCGAGCAGCGCTGTGCTGTTAATATTTCACAAGTTCCTTCATGTCAGAGCAAGAGAGAGGGAGGGGGATAGAGAGAGAGACAGAGAGAGAGAGAGAGAGATACGCAGTGATCTTCAGCTTGAACAACAGAGACACTGCTAAAAAACAACTCCAGGCATCAGACAGCAATCGAACATTTAAAGGTTGAGGCTGAATAAGTTCTGCAATAACAGACAGATTGTTGAGAAACAGGAGGTTTTATTGCGATTCACTTTTCTTCATATCGTCCATAACTATAGTTATAGAGAGACAGACAGACAGACAGATAGATAGATAGATAGATGGATAGATAGACAGACAGATAGACAGACAGATAGATAGAGAGATAGATGTGTAGACAGTCAGACAGTCAGGCAGACGTATCAGCAATATTGGCAGCAAAAAGAGTTTCATAACTAAAGTGTCTGATGCAGCTTTCATAATCATAATGTTTCTTGAAATATTAGCTGTATTTCACATTTTCATGAAATGGCAAATTGGGAATTTAATGAGAGGGTATACAATAATATGATCTGTAGGATTTGCCCTTGGAAAATTAGATGCCTTTTGCCATAGCTGTTTTTAAAATGCCCTTTTAAATAAACTCTCTCAAATGACATCACTTTTGCAACCTGAGGAGTCTCTATATATGGGGGGGGGGGGGGGGGGGGGGGGGGAGAGAGAGAGAGAGAGAGGGAGAGAGAGAGCAAGAGAGTCATCATCGCTATGTCAAATCTGATTCTCCCTCCTATGGATCTTCCTAGAAGCACGAGCAGAGATTATCTACGCCAGATTGGTCCAGATTTCTGAATTATATTACAGTGACAGGACCATCTGTGACAGAAACACCCACCATTCCAGAATGAGAAATAAAGTCAACACTGAAATCCTACTTAAATCCTTCTGATGTCACCCAGAGTATCTGTTGCTCTGAAGCCCAGAGCCATGGGCTAAACAACACTTGCTAATCATTCAGCTATTTAACAACAAATAGTTGCATTTTAGACATAATATAAAGAGGATTTATCACTACCAAGAGAGATGTAAGGAATTTAAGAGAATTAAATCTCTCATCAGGCTAAGTTTAGGGCCAAGTTGGTTTGGAGCAGTCAAATGGGAAAGGGAGAAGTCAGGCTTTGGTCCTGCTGACTTTATTTGACATATCTTCATTAAACTGTAAGATCTAGTAATTGAGACATGATTGTACACAAAAGAATGTTGAACAAACCATCAAACATTTACACTGGATTGGATTGTTTCAATGATTTAATCTCATCCAAGGTAGTTGGTATACCATTACTACTGTAATGCATTTCCACATCTAATATACCTGAGGAAATGATTTCCTATATAGCCAAACACTATGTACAACCTGCACACTAGCTTGATTATAGAGTTATTTGGGTATTAGACCTCTAGCTAGCACATAGCTATAATTATTACAAGCTAATTATTATGGAGAAAATATGTCCACGAGATACAAAGCTAGCCATCGAAGCGATTCATAGTTAACTGACTAGGATCATGTTGGACAAAGAATGAACAAACAGAATTCAAGTAAGGAATAAAAGATGCTGGGATGTAGCATTTTAGGAAAGTAATAAACCACAGGGCAATATTATTGATTAGTTTCCTATTAAAGCATGCCCAGGAGTGTTAATAATATAGGAATTTGCCAAATTTAACAACTTTTATTTATCAGTGAATGAAAAGTTGCACTTTTGAACTGTTTATAGTTAGGTTTAATTTTAACAAGTTACAGTCCTCTCCCCTCTGATTGATTTTCCCCAAATGGCTTGCTTTTCTCCCATAGACAGCTCTCTGGTCTTTATGTTGGTTAATCCTTTTTAACAACAAATACAGTCTTCACAGCCAAAACCCAGGGCTCAAACCAAGAATAGATATTCAGAGCTATTAATTGTTTAAATGATCTAACAGTACACACCTGGGAAACACCTGTCAAGCACATGTTAAACTATTTTTTTGATCACTTGATAAACAGGTAGGTTCAAACAAAAGGTGGCATGCTCTAAGTTGATTAACACATCTAGATTTAAATGTCAGGGAAGGAAAGCTGAAAGTCTGATCTATCGTCTCATATTCATCAAACCCAAATGCATTCAGTGTCTTATAGCAAAAATAAAAGAATTGGCCCTGCTGGTACAATACTATCAGAAGGGACTGTAGTTCCTGTTATCACTTACTTTAAAGCAGCGAAAGACAGTTTTCCTTTCTCTTGAAATGAATAAGACGAAACAAAACAAAAAGTGCAGCTTATCATATGATGTTAGACTGTTAAAAAGTGCTGGCACTGGAGACTCCTATAATAAATGGTAAATAAATGTCTCCTCACAGAAAGCTTCAGCATTTAAAATTAAAAAAAAAAAAAAAATCCATTTACAGTATGTGAAGTTCATGTGAATGACCTGTTGCTGTAGAATCTATTCGAACAAGCTTGTTAACAACTGCTGCAAAATGTTTATATTATTGGTACATCAAGATTTTAAATGGGTGACGACATTTTGTCTGTCCCGAGTCTGGAAAAAGCCAGTAACAGTGGAAGTTACTACACTATAAAACCGGATAAGTTAATTTAACTCAAAAAATTTGAGGAAACTAATTACGTCAAAATTTTTTAAATGATAAATCAATTTCTTTAAGCCAAATACACTTAAATATAACAATTTTGAGTTAAATTTTTTGTTATATTTAAGTGTATTTGGCTTAAAGAAATTGATTTATCAACTTAAAAAATTTTAGGTAATTAGTTTCCTCCAATGTTTTGAGTTAAATGAACTTATCTGGTTTTACAGTGTAGTTATTTGTTGTAATTTTTTTTTTGTAGTGCGGGTGAAAGTGAGGTCTATATCTGTTTAGAGTTGTGTATTGCAATTGATTATTTTTAATTTATTCTTTTTTACATGTTAATTTCATAGGTCATTGGTGGTTTATTTGTGTGTTTACCTGCAAGTCATATTGAACACACCTAAGCTGCTTTGGATAGAAGCCTCTGAAGAATACCAAGCTGTGTCAGGAAATGGCAAAGTGGGAATTTAATGAGAGGGTATAAAATAGTAATACCTTTATGATTTGTCTTTGGAAAATCAGATGCCATTTGCCATAGCTGTTTTTTAAAATGCCCTTTTAAATAAACTCTCTCAAATAACATCAGTTTTGCAAATTGAGTAGCCTCTATATGTAGAGAGAGAGAGAGAGAGAGAGAGAGAGAGAGTCATCATCACTATGTCAAATCCCATTCTCCCAACAATAGATCTTCCTAGAAGCACGAGCAGCGATTATCTACGTCCACCAGATCGGTCCAGATTTCTGAATTACTTACCTCTGATGTAAGCCGTTTTGGATATAAATCTCTGAAGAACACCAAGCTGTTTATTTTTGATACCTGGACTAGAAAAGCCGATATCAGCATGCAGGACTCTCCACATTTCTAATTCTCTGTTCACTCTTACATAAACGTTAAAATGAAATACTGTGAAAGAGTTGCATTTATGTTGCAAGCACAGATGCATCTGTAGTCCAGCTTTTTTTTTTTTTTTTTTTTAACGATCCAACGGGCATTTAAACGAATTTTCACAGTTTTTACATCATGATATGAGGCTATAATTATATCATTCAGCCCTGTCTATGTTTTGCCACAGGTGAAGTCTCGTTCATCTATATATAATTCATTCATGGAAGTGCGTGACATCTCCAGAGCCTAGAGAGAGTCCTAGATATTTACTCATGTCACTCATTTCAGTGCGTTCTCGTTATTATTTGATGCGTCAGACCACCAGAGCCAACATCTGACGCATAGACACTATGATGTATTTTTATTTTTTTCTTACTGCTTCTCATTCAGGCAGCTTTGGGCAGTTTGCCAGTTTATCTTCCTACTTCAGGTCTGGATGAGTTCAATACATGGCACTTACAGTGGGGTGAAGCTCTAATGGATATGCTAAAGGAGGCTAAATGAGCATGAAGGCTAGGCAAGAAATGTTTTAGGTCCACACTTAGGTCTGCATAATCCTTAAATCAAACCACTTTTGAGAGTCTTTTTGCATTTTTGCCGTCTGCTCAGGTTTGCTAATAAATATGGATGGCAGTGATTTGAACAGAATCGGGAACAAATCAAGTCCCGGAGAGCGCGTGCTTGTAATTTGAACGACATATGGGATGAAGCTAAAATGAAGAACCGTTGCTCTTTTCATTATATGTTGTGAGCATAGGTTCATAAGTACAATCTTGAGTCTGCTTCAGTTGAATCAATTTGCCTGCTTCCATGCAGTTCAGAGCATAGAGCATCAGCATTAACCTGGGGACCCGGAGAGTACTGCAGTGTGTGTGTGTGTGTGTGATAGAGAGAGAGAGAGAGAGAGAGAGAGAGAGAATGCTTCCAGTCGAATCCAGGCTGCATCAGGAAGCATCTTGGTCTATTTACGATTCCTTTCTTCTCTCGACTCATTAATGAGTTTTCTCTGAAATTCAGGTTCATGACACTTAGTGTAGCGCCACAGGATGCCTCATTAGCGCTGCAGCTAGGGTTACAGATTAACAGTGTGGCACAACATCAGTTATTTCAACATGGTTTCCCTATTGAATATTCATAAGCCTCCCTACAAGCCGACTCATATGAACAGTCAGAGCATGGATGGGTCAGGGTTCACAGCCGTAGCTTTACTTATCATTTCGGTTACACGCTACTCAAGAGAGCAGCTGAACTTCCTCGCCAGCTTGTTTATTTTTCTCTGGAGTGGTAGCGAAAAGGGATATTAAAAACCTGTAAGAACAGAAACGCAAACAGCTCGATACTATAACAGCCTGAATAGGTGTCAGATGTATTACAGTAATAAGCTCATCCCTATACAAAGAAACGTCCGCTAAGCCACGCCCCCACCTGCTAGACCAACAGATCGTCATTGCTCGGTAGAGTTCCTGTGACTTTTGTGTAACTTTAATTGGATAAAAAAAGTAGAATGTATCAGTCTTTGGTGGTTGTGATATAAGAGGAATAAAACACTTCTGGATGTGTTACTATTGGAAAAATAATCACCTTTATAATTATAACTGGGGGCATGGTGGTTTAGCGATTAGCACGTTTGCCTCGCACCTCCGGGGTTGGAGGTTTGAATCCTGCCTCCGCCCTGTGTGTGTGGAGTTTGCATGTTCTCCCTGTGCTTCAAGGGATTCCTCTGGGTACTCCGGTTTCCTCCTCCAGTTCAAAGACGTGTTGTATGCTGATCGGCATTTCCAAATTATCCTTAGTGTGTGTGTGTGTGTGCGATTGTGCCCTGCGATGGGTTGGCACCCTATCCAGGGTGTCCCCCGCGCTTGTGCCCCGAGTTCCCTGGGATAGGCTCCAGACCCCCTGCGACCCTGTGCAGGATAAGTAGTAAAAGTGGATAGATAATCATAACGAACTCCTATTAAAATGACTTTAAATGCATCTATTTTGTGAAATGTGTTTTTCCTAATGTTACTGTAATTATAAACCTGTTTAATCTCCATAGATATATAAGCATACTGTATACACACTTTCTCTGTTCCTTCTCACAGTCTATATTTGTGTCCTTAATGTCCAAATGCTGAGAGAAAGGACGGTCAAACAATATCAAAGTGACAAGCCAGACTTTGACAGCCACTTCACCGCAAACCTTTTTCTGTTGTTGTGTTTATTGTATGTGTGCAACACATGGTGACAGACAGCAGTGCAGGAGAGATGGAGAGGATTTTAGCTCCAGATTGTACTTGTGAATGTGTGTGTGTGTGTGTGTGTGTGTGTGTGTGTGTTTTCCCATTGCTATCAACAAAGTGAAGACTGTGAGCTGAAAATATGACCTTGACAGAGTGTTATTTTAAAGATAACCTAAAAACGGAGCAGTATAACCAACATGTTATACGATTTGTAAAAATTTGTAAACAAAAAGAAAATAATAAAAATAATAATAATGATAATAATAATAATCAAATAAATAAATAGAAATCAATAAAAAACGAGACCTAATAAACTTTATTTCCGCCATAATTTTTAATTTTGTTTGAAAGTCAAGCAATGGGATCAAATATTTAATGATACCAAGTCTTTATTAGTCACATATATATATATATTACAGCACAGTGGAAATTCTATTTTCGCATATCCCAGCATGTTAGCAGTCTTGATACAGCACCCCTGGAGCAGAGAGGGTTAAGGGCCTTTCTCAAGGGCCCAACAGTGGTAGCTTGGCAGTGCTGGGGCTTGAACCCATGATCTTCTGATCAGTAACCCAGAGCCTTAACCGCCAAGCCACCACTGCCCCACAGATTTAAATATTTTATCTATTTATTAACAAATACAATTAAGAAATAAACATAGATGTGACTTTTTAATTAATCTAATTGGAAAAAGCCCAGCTTTAATGATAATGAGTCTTTATTGGTCACATATACACAGTGAAATTCTTTTCTTCACATACCCCAGCATGTTAGGAAGCTGGGGTCAGAGCGCAGGGTCAGCCATGATACAGTGCTCCTGGAGCAGAGAGGGTTAAGGGCCTCTCAGTGGCAGCATGGCAATGCTGGGGCTTGAACCCCTGACCTTCTGATCAGTAACCCAGAGGCATAACTGCTAAGCCACCACTGCCCCATTTGACACTAACTAGGCAGGTGTACACCCCATATATTTGTTTTATAGTTTATAGTACCGCTGTGTAATAGCCTTTTATCTACAGGCTTTATGGATTTACCCTCCAAATGCGCTTACCTTTAATACAACACACATTTAGAGGCTGATTAGGATCTGAGAGCTTGCTAGTCCTTAAATACAGAAAAAAATAGATTTTCACATTACGAGCTTTTTTATTGCACAATTTATTTCTTTTTTTTTATTAACTCTGTCTATTTTGATGGTTGACATTTGTATCCACAAGCGATCCATGTCTGTCTTTAATCTGAACACTCAAGCGATTTCTTGGCCTTAGTTCTACGTTGGAAAACATCTTTAATATTATTTCTCATTTCATTGTTATTCTGAATTTGTCTGCGGCACTTATTAGTTAAGGAATAACACACAACAGACCGTACTGTTATGCAAAAAATAATGACAGAATGACGGAACAAGCGATGACAATTTTTAATTTATTAATCAATGACACATCACGCATTTGTTTTTAAAAAAATCTGTTTATTATTAGATAATAAACAGATTAGATTATGTGAAGCATCTGCCATATACGTCCCTGTGTATGAGCTGTTCCTATAGAAAGGATAAGATATTAGAATGAACGCTTTAATATAAACCTGTGATTTATGTTAATACAGACAGAATTAATGTCAGAACCGCTGGTATAGAAAATGAATGCTTACCTGTTGATTTGAGAATTCACTCACACTATGGCGTAAATTGTAATAAAACATAAACTACAGGTATTTTTTAAAAAAAAACAACAACAAAAAAAAGTCTCACTGTCAGTGTGAAGACAATTAAATATCCTCAAATACACACTACAAAATCTTACACACTCCAGATACCACCAAGCATCACTCTAATAGGAAGTGGACATGTCCTGATTCTGTGGTAAACCAACATGGCCGTATAAACGTATAGCCTGCTATGAAAAGATTTAAAGCGTTATGTTTATGGGTTAGCAGTTGTAGCTTTCCTACTGTTACTATTTTACGTATTTTTGCATGAAATGCAGGAAAATCACTCAGTATTACTATGTGTTTTCCATCTGACAGGTCACGGTATGTTTTATCAAATGAACCCGCTTTAAACAAACAGTGTTTTTAGTTATGTGTTTGCTGATTAAAACATTCCGTCTAACTAATGATAAAGAAATATCACTTACAGTAAAACAGTGGGCAAAGACTGTATGGATTTATAAATGTGCCATGACTTTACTCATAATATACAGTAGTTTAGTATATAAAATGAAAGAGAAATGGTCTGGACAACACTGCAGAAGGATAGATCAGTCCCTTCAGGATTTCGCGACTTTGCGATCGCAGAAATGAACGGCAAATCAAACAAACTCCACAATACTCGGAGGAACTTGCGATTTTTAAAAATTACCGAAGCTTTTCTGCAGATTTGGGCCGAGACGTGTCATGTGACGTCATCACAACGGGCATTCAGCCAAAGCGCAGCTTCATGAGCACGGCTAAAAGGTCTCATTTACCAACAAACATCACAGCGAAAGACAATTTCGTACAATTGCAATTTCAACTGCTAATTCAAGTAGTTTTCTGCAAAAAAATAAATAAATAAATAAATGAAAGAAAGAAAAAAGCACAAAATGTCTGAAATCCTGTACGGACTGATATATAAAAATAGTACTAAAAAAGCGTTTAAATATACATTACTGTTGAAATTATAACATGCCTATACGATATCGTGGATAGAACGCTTCTACTGAGCTGCCTCTAAACACACAGATTGTGTCTGTATGCATGCTCCTGTGTGTGTGTGTGTGTGTGTGTGTGTGTGTTTTTTTTTTAGTGAGAGAGCCTATCATGAGCTGTTGAGAGTGTGAGAGCAACTCTGTGAGAGCTTCCTGCTCTGCAAAAAGAGAGGACACAGCTTGTTAAAGAGCTTATGTGCTTACTGCTCAAAGTCAAAAACATAACACTGGTTTCAGTAATGCAGTGGATGTGTATATCAGGGATTTATATCCGTATTTGGATATAAACCTACTTTATAGGCAGCGGTTTATTTTTTGCTTACAGAGTTTACTTTTGTACACAGTGTAATAGGTCCATCGATATTGATATTGATTTTGTCCTGACACACAGTGGATAAGTTGTACATTTCATTATAATCCTGGCTACACTACGGTCGGATCAGCCCATTTCTTGAAAGTAGGGGTGGGAAAAGTGAGCCATGATGGTCATCAATTTGGACATCACCACCTCATCCATGGCCTTCCGTCTAGTGGAATTTTCCAGACAGAAATGAGTACATCTTTCTGTGGTTACTATGATGGAGATGTAGATCTCCATCTGCATGTAAGAAGAGTGATTCTGGAAACTCTGGAAAAGTTTTTACTCATGCATGAGGCATGAGTACTTACAAATCAAGCTGGTTTAATCCTACAACATGGAGGCTTTTCCTACACTGGGTCACAGGGAGTCTGGAGCCTATCCGAGGGGACTCAGGGCACAAGGCGGGGGACACCCTGGACAGGGTGCCAACCCATCGCAGGACATCATACAACATATGGGAAATGATCTATAAATTTCGACATGTTGGGTTTGTCGTTACTGTCTGTATAGCATCACCTATCAAAAAGACGAACATTCACAAGCACTATTCTTTCAACTTCTTCTTATAGACAACGTTAATTGCCTATGACACTGCTTTGAATTATGTATTATAAACAATTAGCCCATGGCGGTTGTGTAATTAGAAATGCGATTATCCCTGAGGACTCCGGTGTGAGCCAAGCATGTGTTTGCGAAGTTCATTTGAATAGAAACATCCCTTCTGGCTTCTCTTTGATGGCTCAGGCTGTGACTCAGTACATATTTCTTTTGTCAGATAGCTGGGCGTATAGCTCAGAATTAATAAAGCATCTCAAATAAGTGGAGAATTTTGAAGTCTTCAAAAGTCTACTTTTTTCCCCACAAGCCTGCTTACAGCTGTATTTCTAGATTAAAGTCCATGTGTAAAAGTACAAGTTGACCATGCTGGATGACCTACAAAAGTAAGAATACTTACCAATCTAGTAATAAGTAGGTCGCTTTGGCCAGTGTCCTTTATCAGGGGAGGCATCAATGCTGACATTGTGACTGATATTGTTGATGCGTTGTTTGCTAATGAACAGATGACATAAAACGTCACCGATCTGAATGTATTTCACATTTAATGATCAAAACAAAGCAGACTGCAGACTGTGCTGTGTGAAAATATCAAGAAGAGGAACTACCGCATCTTCCTACCATACAATTAACTTGATAAAACATCTTATGGTGTTTAAACAGTATCTTTAAAGCGCACCTATTATGGTTTTGAAATGTGCCTAATTTTGTTTTAAAGGTCTCATACGATAGATTTACGTGCCTCCGAGGTCAAAAAACACTTTAACGTGCTCGTAATTTAAACTGCAGCATTACCTTTTTTCCTCAGTGTCACAAATGACTCGTTAAATGATTCGTTCTAAAGGATTCATTCTAAACTCCTCCTTTCAGAGAGCATACTCTGCTCTGATTGGTCAGATGTCCCAGTCTGTCGTGATTGGTCTACCGCTGTCAGCGAGCGGACGATGAAGACCAGAGGCGGGGCTTTTTGTTACAAACCTGTTTAGGTTAGTACAGGAAGTAAAGTCTGGAATCACTAACGAATCGTTTCAGCTGTTCAGAATCGGTTCGGGAATATTTGAAAAATCATAATAGGTGCACTTTAATAGATAGCACGAGGGTGGCTGACCTGACGGTGCAGAGCAGTATTTTCAATGACCAGTGACCATGATCGTTAAAAAAGATCGTACAGCACCATGAATTGAATCTTGCTTTTCTGCTTAGTTTTTAACATTTTTACACAACTTAATTGACTCAGACTCTCATTTTATTTCACCTTATATGAAGTACCAATGAGTTTCATTTTTATCTTTCTTCCAATACTATACAACTCTATAATTAGTGTAATTGCATCGTCCTTATCACACACGAGTGAAATGTCTGAGCTGAACTGTTTAATCTGTAGGATGGATTAAGACGGCTTTAGCTCGGACCGTTTCTGTTTTGTAGATTGTGTCCTGAGAGGTCAGTGGTGATGGGCCAGATATTGTGCAGTGGATGTGTAGAAATAAATAAGTAATAAAGTTCGGAATAATGGTTAGAGCAGCTTATTTCAGAAAAGAAGTTTATGGAAGGCCTTTCCGGGCGATGTTTTCATTTAAACGTCACTTTACCTCATCTGAACCCATGTCTTTCTTGTTGTCCTCTCTGCCCTCAAGCGGAGTCCATCATCTCGTCTCTGTTTTGCAGAAAGGTCAGCTCTTGCGTTTTGACAAATTGTCAGCGAGAATCAGCTCAGCAGTGTGAATCCCACTGCATTCATGCTTTTTCTTTACCAAATTGTACTTTGATGACTTTTCACTAGGGATAAGTATCTCTCTGAGAAGATTCTTTTGTAGAGTGCTGACACTTCTGTCTCAGGATTTCAAACTGTCAAGAGCAGAAATGGGAAATTATTATATTTACTTCAACTATCATTAAACCATCAAGCTGACTGACATTCCTTAGGATGCCTTGATAGTATTTTGCTTTCGAATAAAATGCATTCTTCAAGTTAAACACAACGGTTGAATGATATTATGTCAGATCTTCCAGTCTTCGCTCAGGAATTCATGCTTCAACATGGAAGGGTGGACCCATAATATGATAACTGTTCAAGAACAGAGTTGCTTATCAACTGAGAAGTATGGAAACTAAGAATAAACTAGCTATTAGGAAAGGCTTGAGATTGGGCAAGTTAGCACAGTTTCTGTTGGATGTGGCGGTTCAGTGGTTATAGCTTTGGGTTACTGAATGGAAGGAGTTCAAATCCCAACACCACCAAGCTATCAAAGCTGGTCCTTGTGCAAGACCATTAAAGTCCACTTATTTGATGTGTTGATGCAATTTCCACTGAAACAGGATGTCAGGCTGGGACATTTCACGTAGCTCCTCCTCCTTTCTAAATAGCCAATAGCGTTTAGCAAAACTCACAACCCAGGCTAAGCTGTACTTGACACTTGACACAAAGCCATGAGCTGCCACAAATACCTCCTTCTTCAGAGTGAACGAATTGAAGCCATTTCCTTCTTATCCGACTTACAGCTGGAAAATAGAATAAAGCACGTACGTTCGAACAGCCAAAGACACATTTACAACCCACGCTTGGTGAAATGATTTCTCTCGCTCAACAAGGTGATTTTTATAATGTCGGGGGCGGGACACTTCAGATTCTAGACAGCATTTAATTGGACAGAAAATCTGATGAGAAGCTGAAGTGCAGAATGATGTCATCGAAATTGTTGATCCGTATTGGTTGTAGAGAGAGAGAGAAAGAGACTGTACATTTTGAACGCCTATATCTTCTAAATGCGAATTTTGTCATTGTTATGGAGCACACCAGATTATACTGTAGATAACCTTAAGGCTAAAATTTCAATTTTGATTTCATGGCGATTTTAACCTTCAACTGTAAGCTGTTTTTGATTTTTTTTTTTTTTTTTTTAAATGTCAGCAAAAATAAGTAAATGCATAGCACGTAGCTATAAGTATTTACTTGAACAAAATTGCAAACCAAATGGAAACCAAACATCAAAAACATATCCCTCATATGCATTAGTAAATTACTAAGAAAAGGCTCAAATTACACTAACCAAATTGGCATGTTCTGTAGTATTGAATAACATTAATATTGTGCCAGTTAATTAATTAATCAACACCTCCAGATTTAAGAACTCCACAGCACTGGTATAAAAAAAAAACGAATACAATTTTATACATTTTTCAAAAGAATATGCCATCATTCTTCACTAATAGGTCAAAAAATTACATAGAGGACCATACTATATCGATATCAGATGTGTTGCCAATATTATTATTATTATTATTATTATTATTATTATTATTCATCAGTTACTAATAACTAACAAGGAATACCGTTGCTCTGTGAATTTTTCATTTCTTCTTGCCAGTGATGAGATTTAACTCTCGGACTCTACTGTAGAAGCAAAGCAATCACAGTAAAAGGCAAGTACGTTCAGCCCTCATGCTGTGGTGAGTTTCATGCTCGTGATCAGATCGATGTTCATCTGTAAGCTACTCCTCTGGGATGATGGAATGTTGTACTTGTCACCTTAGCTGTGTCAAAAAAGAGTGTCAGAGTGTCCTCTGTGACAAGGTAATGGGACGGCAAAGCTTCTCCAGCTCTTACTTTTAGAGTACAGAACCTGTGTCAGACTGAATAATTACATTTTCTATCAAACCCACCCACAGTCACTTGAGATGAAAACGCTCTGGAAGAAGTCACACCTAATGGTGGCTGTGGGAGGATCATTGTGTTCATTTCTATGGTGAAGGATCAAATTGTGGGTAAAATAACTGTTTGGAGTGGTGTGTAACACCGCATATATCTGTGTGAAATTTAACATGAAACACTGATGATGCATCCAACATCGTCACTGGTTTGCTGCAGTAGTGTGACATAATCCCTGCCTTACTCGGCTCCAAAATAATAATATATTTCTACCATATTTCTGAACAAATCGGATCAGAATTCACAAAAGAACTTTGTATAGAGCAGGGGTGTCCAAACTTCGTGTGAACGGTGGTCACCCCCCTATTTCAGGGACCTAGTCGACAAACTAACATAATTATAAAATAAATTGTTAATCATTTTTAATACTTGGTTGCAAATCCACTCTTTGAAGAATTAACGGATGGTTTTTCATGCTTAATGCTTTCCAGTTTGTTTGAAATCGCCCCTTCTCACTGTTGTGCATTCTTGTATTAGACGCTCGTATTTTAACTAACTCTTTCATTATCGCGTTCGACTGCCACCGTCTCGTGAAAAGGAAAACTGCAACATGTTGGCCGGCGTGCCACCTATCATAAACTCTAAGCAAGTAGACACTGGCCAATCTATATGCGGACCGCATTTGGCCCTAGGCCCTGGTGTAGAGCCATCGCTCCATAAGCCCAAGCACCAAGACCACACATTGTGCACAAGGCAGCACATGAAGTGAATGAAAATGGATTCATGAATCCCCAGGGCTTTAAAGATTATGCTTCAAAACTCCTACTGCATACGGCTTTGACTCGTGTCTGAAACTCGGATGAAGATTTGAAGTGAGTCGCTTGGATTTAATATAAAAGGGGGAAAAAACCATAACAGGAAAAAAAAAATCTGGATATGGATCTCCAGGCACAAATTAAACTTAAATTAAATTCACATTAATGAAGTCTGCATATCAAGTTTCTTAATCCCATTTTGTGATAATGTATGCATTGTTATGCATATTAAAGAAGTTTATTGAATTTCCGATATCTTTATATTCTGCCCGAGCTCTAATTGTGTTTATTGGCTTTGCGCTGCTGCGATTAGAAGCATAAGTTCACATCGGTCTCTCTTAAAGTACATATTTTGTTATTGATTAACAACACCGCCTAATCGTTCCTACTCTTGCTTGCTGTCATATACAGTAACATATGAAAGAATGGATGTAATCAATGGCTGATGTCTAATCGTTGCCAGTGTGATCTGAATGATCGTTAGTAAAAAGTCACAAGAAATGTAATGTATTTAAAGGTGTAGCTAGTGATTTTGACAGTGGTAGCTCAGTGGTTAAGACGTTGGACTACTGATCGGAAGGTTGTGAGTTCAAATCCCAGCACTCCCAAGCTGCCACTGCTGGGCCCTTGAGCAAGGCCCTTAACCTCCAACTGCACAGTTATATAAATGTGATAGATGTAAGTCGCTCTTGATAAGAGCGTCTGCCAAATGCCGTAAACGTAAATGTCTGCCAGGTGTCTCTCCAGAAGAAATAATTCAAGCAATTTTAAAAATACAGACGTGTACACGATTTTCATTGTTCTCCATCTCTGTCGTTCACACCATGTTTCCCCTTGGGGATCAAAAAAGTACATTGATCCAACCATCCATCCATTCATTAATCTATCTTTATTAAATGAAAATCTTACCTGAAAATCATACAGGCATTATAATGCAATGCCGCTTGAAGAACCCCATTTTGATTCACAGCAGCACTGTGTCCTGGCGTCATAGTAGATTCTGATAGCGTGTCCAGTGAAACCCAAAAACTCAAATCTGATAATGTATTATTAGATGACTATTGTTATAACCAACAATCTGCAAATAGCTATTGTATCTGCAAACTGCACTGCTTGCTTCGCAAAGAAAGTATCTCCATTTAAAACACAAACTCGTAAACGTATCGTTCCTCTTTTGGTACAGTCCTCTCTGTAATGTTTTTTTCTTCATGTGTCATGTCATGGCAAGAGTTTCCCCCCGCCCCCCCAATTTATTTCCTCCATGCCTGTACAAATTGAATTGCCACATACAGCAGTTGATCTCATTGACAGCATATTTTAAGGTTAGCAGCGAGGTTTAATTTGATTTCATTTGTATGCAGCAGAAAAGCACAACATCCAAGCAGTCAACACTGCCCAGGTCTGGGTAATGTAACACAGCTTGACGATAGACAGTGATTACATACATGCATAAATATCAGCGTTCATTACACCTCAGCGTTCATTTAAACAAAACTAAAGTGAAGACTGTTAGGAATGTTGTATTTAAAAAAAAAATGCATTTGAATGATGTATTTATGGTTAAAATCTGTTCTACAGTCACAACAGCGATATCTGAAAAACAAAATGTCTTAAAGGGATTACCTTCAGGAATCAATGTTAATACAGCGGGATTGTGAAGTGAATGAAAATGGATTCATGAATCCCCAGTGGCTTTAAAGATTATGCTTCAAAACTCCTACTGCATACGGCTTTGACTCGTGTCTGAAACTCGGATGAAGATTTGAAGTGAGTCGCTTGGATTTAGAATAAAAGAGGGAAAAAACCATAATAGGAAGGAAAAAAAAAAATCTGGAGATATGGATCTCCAGGCACAAATTAAACTCAGCTCTAGTATAAACTTCACGTTAATGAAGTCTACATATCGAGTTGCTTAATTCCATTTTGTGGTAATTAATGTACGTATTGTTATGCATATTATAGAAGTTTATTGAATTTCCTATATCTTTATCGAGCTCCTGCTCGATTCTGCCCGAGCTCTAATCGTGTTGTGTTTATTGGCTTTGCGCTGCTGTGATTAGAAGCATAAGTTCACATCGGTCTCTCTTAAAGTACACACTGTGATCTGAATGATTGTTAGTAAAAAGTCACAAGAAATGTAATGTATTTAAATAAATAATATAAAAATAATAATAATAAATAGCTCTTCTCTTTAGTTGCTCCAAAGCGACACCCCAAAGGCAGAGCTAACATGATACACAGTTAACATAATCTATACGCAAGTAAAGATGGCTGCTTGTTTTGATTGGTTGGATATTAGTGGTCCTCATGATTGTTTGTTTTTTCCTGTAGAGCATGGGGTGCTAAAGATACCCGACTTTCTCTTCTCTTTCTCTTTTCTTCATATTTATGTGTGTATATATATATATATATATATATATATATATATATATATATATATACGTTGAGGACTGTTATATGTGCCATGCATTGTACATTGAATTTGACTTGCCATGTAGAAGAAAGCAAAAGCTTCAGTGTAATTTTAAGGGCTGGACTTGATTATTTTTTTCTGAAAGCGGCACATATAAATAAAACCACGTTTCGTTTCACACAAGTGATTTTAGAGAAAACAAAGCCACTTTCGCACGGTCTCCTTCTGGCCATGCTGTGCTGCTCCAATTTAATGACTAAAGTTTTCAATCTAACTGATTTGTTTCTGTTTTGAAGGAGAACTATGAAACAAAAGTAGGAAGATTTACTAACTTTAATAAGCTACATCCTGGATTCATTAGGGATGTTTGCATTTCTCGTCCCATTTCAGAACAGCATGTATCCGGTAAAAGTTGGAAAGCAGTAATGCTGAATCAGTGGAGAACTCTCTGTATCAGTAAAGTCCAATACCAATTTGTGATGCTATTTAAATTAATTTTCTTTGGCACTGTGCATTTCTTTTTGCTGTCTTTCACTCTCATCTCTAAATGCTTCCCTGTGCTGACCAGTTCTACTGAAGGAGACGTGAAGGGTGAAGGGTGTAGCCCCTGTGCTTATTTGTTCCAATAAAAGAGGCATGGCCTTTATGCTCGTTAGTCTCATTGAAAGAGGCGTGGCCTCTGTGTCTATATCTTCTAGTCACAGAGAGGTATGTCGTCTGTGCCCATTACTTCTTGTGAAGGAGGCGTGGCATCTGTACTCATTACTTCTAGTCAAAGAGGTGTGGCCTCTGTACCCATTACTTCTACTCAAAGAGGTGTGGCCTCTGTACCCATTACTTCTAGTCAAAGAGGTGTGGCCTCTGTACCCATTACTTCTAGTCAAA
>JANDJT010000228.1:27253569-27273569 GCA_024331685.1 Stegophilus panzeri
TCAAAGAGGTGTGGCCTCTGTACCCATTACTTCTAGTCAAAGAGGTGTGGCCTCTGTACCCATTACTTCTAGTCAAAGAGGTGTGGCCTCTGTACCCATTACTTGTACTCAAAGAGGTGTGGCCTCTGTACCCATTACTTCTTGTGAAGGAGGCATGGTATCTGTACCTATTACTTCTAGTCAAAGAGGTGTGGCGTCTGTACCCATTACTTCTTGTGAAGGAGGCATGGTATCTGTACCTATTACTTCTAGTCAAAGAGGTGTGGCCTCTGTACCCATTACTTCTAGTCAAAGAGGTGTGGCCTCTGTACCCATTACTTCTAGTCAAAGAGGTGTGGCCTCTGTATCCATTACTTCTAGTGAAGGAGGCATGGCCTCTGTACCTATTATTGTATTCAAATAGGTGTGGCCTCTGTACCATCAATCCTAGTGAAAAGGTGTAGCCTCTGTATGTCAGTCCCAAACAATGAGGTGTGGCATCAGTGCCTATCAGTTCTACTGTAGGTGTGGCTTCTGCACAAAACAAGGAGGTGTGGCCTCACACTCCTCAAACCAACTTCTTTTTTTCTAGTTAAGGTAAAATTGGGTTGCAAGATGCAAAATACTGAATACTGATAATTGTATCACATGTTTTTGATTATTTAATTGTATATTTCACATAACTGGACATTGCATTGTGTCCAAACATGTGAAATATACAATAGATACACAAGCGATACACAAACCTAATGATAACATCATTGGAATAAACTAATCATGCTTAGAGATTGTTTGGTTTTCTTTTGGAAAACATCAGAGTTCTTGTTTCTATGCATTGTTTTAATAATGCATTCTTATATTCTCGTCTGTAAAGGCAGCCAGCCTCATAGTATAAAATTTTATTCATACGGGGCGAGAGGGGCTGTCACCATCAAATCCTTTGTATTTGAGCTTGCGAGCTGGCAGGAACACACACACACACACTCCCATACCTCCAATGCTGCACACATCAACCAGGGCTCAGTGTGATGTGGAACAGGTGGCTGTGCATTCGGGCGAATAGGAATCAACTGTGTGTTATCACTGTCTTACTCTCTCCCTGTGGGTCTCTGTGCCACCATGCAGGCAATGTTTCCCTCACCCACTACTGAAGAATATCCCAAAATTAAGATTGCAGCTGCCAAAGTGTCACTTTACACATACTATCCTAATTAGATTGCCACCTTAATGTAAAATGTTCTGGGAGTGGGAATTATTCATTAATAAATCTGTTAAAGTTTATTTATGTTCTTAAGTACTGAATACTCTCTCTGTCTCTCTCTCTCTCTCTCTCTCTCTCTCTCTCTCCACAGAATATGAAGCATTAAAATTTTTTAAAAATAATATCAGTAAAAATGAATGACCATCTGAAGGATGCACTCAAAAACAACATAAAGCTATTTAATGTAAAAATCCACATACAATTCTCTGTAAAATATAAGATAAATACTATACCCTTGTATGGATCATATTTATTTCATGCGATCACTTTTGCTCATTTTTGTGAAGGGTGCCAACATTTATGGACACTGTATATTGTTGTTGTGTTATATTGTACGGTGTACTGATTGCTTTGTTTGTATGGGGTTAGAGTCATTCTCCAAGCTATCGAGGCATTAAAACATCATCGAGAACAAATGTGTGTGTGTGTGTGTGTGTGTGTGTGCGTGCGCATGTGTGTGTGTTTATGTACAAAGTGACAAACACCATTCGCTTGTGTTTGTTTTGGTTTCTGTTCCAGTCCTGTCTCCACCCTGGTCCTGTCATTAGTCTGTTGCCTTATTGTGTTCACCTGTTCTATGTTAGTTCTTGACTAGTTTGCTTTTTTATAACCTCTGTGTGTTCGTTGTGAAGCCTTGTCATGCTTTTGTCTTGTTATGTCCGAGCCTTGTTTTGCAAATTCTGTGTTTTATTGTACTTCCTGGTTTTGACCCTTGCCTGTTTCCCTTTTCCCTTCCTTGTTTAACTTTGCCTTTCTATTTCATGGGTGTAGAAAAATCTTTTACATAACGTGTATCTAAATGCTATTGCTGTTCTGTGGTGACATAATGTATACAGGCTATAATGTGAAGCTGCTGGATTTTAGACCAAACACTTGCACTAGAGCTGCTCTATGGCTAGAAATTTTCTACTATCAAGTGTTTCTTCATAGCAGACAAATAGATTTGTATGCAAAATGCATTTCATGTATGTACTGGTGACATGAGTCACTCGCATGCGCTACACGTTCCCAAATCAAGCTACTTGCTACACTACACACATCAACCAAATATACGTTCTGTGATTCAGTAGAAACTACTGAATAAATTCCTTTTTGCTCATAACAGATTACTTTTTTTTTCCTTTCAAATCGGCTATGAATATTAACGTGGAACCAGAAATGAAACCGTGTAAAATACAAAGCAACACAGCCAATACCTGTCACACACCTCTGTTTATGAAAAACTAAGACTCAAATAAATTATTTATATGCGATGCGAGAAGATAAAACAGCTTTTTTCTAAAATGTTATCCAAAGACATCCTGACATTTTGTCGAGGGCGCAGACAATACGATACACCAAAAACTTTTTGAGGATTTTGAGGTCTCGCTCATTTTTATAAGTCTTTACTAACTCAATTAACTAGCTAGTTTGGGTTTCCTAGCCTAGTTAATTAGCTTTCCACGGAACACAAAGCACGAGAAGCATATTGGTGAGCTAACGAATTTATCATGTGTCTTCTTCTGATTTGTATAGCACTTTTAACATTAGACATTTTCTGGATAGTGGGATTAAGATCATTTGATAAGTGATTATAAGATCTCAGAAAATTAGAAACGCCCTTTTCTGTTACTCATGTTAGTCTGTGCTAACTAGCAGGCTAATCTCTTATGATGTTTAGGTCATGCTAACACACAGGGTAAGCAGGTTAACATCTGTATTTCAGCAATACTTTAGAAACTAAAGAGACATTATAAATGATTGACCTTTCACAATTTAGTTCAGAACACTGCTGTAGTTTCTGAAGGATACCTAGTGTTAATGGGGGTCATTCCTATGTTCCCAGGGTCCTGTGTTCACCAGTTCAATATTACACAATAACACACATTAAGTAAACTTTTCTAAAGATTTTTTGTAGTCAGGACTACTTTCCCAGGGTCCTATTAACTTTATTACCTTTTAATTTTAAACACCAAAGACACATTTAAATGAATCCATCCTTCATACTTCACACTTTAGGAGTTATTTTATTTTATTTTATTGTATTTTTATGGCATATGGAAGATGCCCTTATCCAGAGCAACTTACATTTATCTCATTTATACGTCTGAGCAGTTGAGGGTTAAGGGCTTTGCTCAAGGGCCCAACAGTGGCAGCTTGGTGGTGATGGGGTTTGAACTCATGACCTTCAATAATGAAATGTACACACTAAACTGAAGAAATGTCCTACTGTAGCCTATAAAACACAGTAAACGGTCATAAAAGGAACAAAATGTTAAGTATGAACAAGTCCCAGCTCTCACTGAAGCCTAACTCATGTTTAAATCATTGTGCTCATTATGTGCCATGTAAATCTGGGAACATAGATATGCTCTCGTGTTGGCAGGCACTCTTTTCCAGGGATTTCAGGACAGGGTAACAGATATTGCGTCATCAGGTAGGCGTGGTATATTTTGAGAATCTGCATAGGTGAACAGTCATGCTCAGTTTGTGAAGAAAAGCCATTTGCTGCAGATAGTTGTCTGTCTGTGATCACAGGGGTTTTCCATTCATTCTGCTAGAACTTCAGACACCTGTCCATGATCACAGGGGTTTTCCATTCATTCTGCTAGAACTTCAGATACCTGTCCGTGATCACAGGGGTTTTCCATTCGTTCTTGTAGAACCTTAAATACCTGTCCATGATCACAGGGGTTTTCCATTCGTTCTTGTAGAACCTTAAATACCTGTCCATGATCACAGTGGTTTTCCATTCATTCTGATAGAACTTCAGATACCTGGCCATGATCACAGGGGTTTTCCATTCATTCTGCTAGAACTTCAGATACTTGTCCATGATCACAGGGGTTTTCCATTCGTTCTTGTAGAACCTTAGATACCTGTCCATGATCACAGGGGTTTCCCATTCATTCTGCTATAACTTCAGATACCTGTTCGTGATCACAGTGGTTTTCCATTCATTCTGATAGAACTTCAGATACCTGTCCATGATCACATGGGTTTTGCATTCATTCTGCTATAACTTCAGATACCTGTCCATGATCACAAGGGTTTCATGTTTGAAAAATACTATTCACAGTTACTATTATGAAATGCTTGTTTCACTTAAATAAGCTCAAAGTCTTAGTCTTACTGACTTTACATCAATTCTATCATGTGTCCTGTCATGAAAGCCTTAGTTCTTTTTAACCTCAGTATTGAGTCCACTGCTGTTGCCCCATTATAAAAAAAAATTCTTTAAATACTCATAATAATCCATGCTTTCATACTCAACTTTTTTTACACTGAAAGAGTAACATTGACAAAGTTAACAGTTTGAAGAACCAGTTGATCAGGATTTGTTTTTTAAACATCAAAAAAATATTTACCAGTAGGCTATTTTGACCTTCATCATACATCGTTGATCCTGGGAATGCCTGCGTAAAAAAAAACAACCCAAAGTATTCTGTGCATGTTTGGTGACTTGTAATTTTTTTTTGAAGGGGGCGTCTTTGCAGACACCTCCGGAAATGCCCATTCTACATCGTGGTACTGAAAGCCCTGGTATTTAGTGAATGACAAGGGTTTAGCTTGTCTAGCCACACATTACAGAGAGATATGAACTTGTGCTATATGTCACGCTTGTTTATTCATGACTTCACATCCTGAACCAAATTTTTATGGGTTTTTTTTTCTTTCTTTCTTTCTCTCACTTTTTTTCTAGATCTTCACTATGACAAGGACTGAATCCAGCCTTCATCCAAGACCAGACAAATCCCTGTGGTTGCCCTAGTTCCTTCCATCAGGAGTAGCAACCAGCTTCGGAAAGTTCTGCTTAAGTTCTTCTTCTTAGTTCTTAGCAATTCTTCATCACTGGAGAGACTCTAGTAGTGATCTATCTGAGCAAAGTGGAGGAATTTCCATAGCATTTAGGGGGACGATAGAACTATTCATCCGAACAACTACCAAAGGATTGGGTTGATTCCGTACGTGGAGTGTAGACAAGACGGGAAGACGATCAAGTATGAACAATGTCAGAAAAATGTTGCATGTAAGTCATCCGGTATTGTGTACAGATTTTTAAATATAGCCATAGCTTCTATTTTAAACCTTAATGGGAAGCTAAAATTAGACATGAGTCCAGAGATCTGAGATATGTGCAAAGAACCCAGCTGAACCAAGACAGATTGATGGGAACAATCACTCTTATTGGGGAAAACTTGTTTTAGAATGGCTTATGTCACTGTTAAATTATTGCAAAACCTGCATCTCTCTTGACGGTGTAGCTATGAGCAGCAACACAGAAGCATGATGGATGAGTACAACACCACCGCCGAGCTTTTCTTCTCTAACAACACGAGCAGCTTGGACACTTCAGAGTCCTGGGACGAAGCAACACAACTAGGCCTCCAGATCTCTCTATCGATCCTACTGGCCATAGTAACTTTGGCTACGACGCTGTCCAATGCTTTTGTCATTGCCACCATTTTCCTGACACGCAAGCTGCACACACCTGCTAACTTCCTGATTGGCTCTCTGGCCCTGACAGACCTGCTTGTGTCCATCCTGGTCATGCCTATCAGCATCTTGTATACAGTGAGCAAGACGTGGACGCTTGGGCAGGTGGTTTGCGACATCTGGCTCTCATCGGATATCACCTTCTGCACAGCGTCCATCCTGCACCTGTGTGTGATTGCGCTGGACCGGTACTGGGCCATCACGGATGCGCTGGAGTACTCCAAGAGGCGGACGACTGGACGAGCTGCGCTCATGATTGCAGTCGTCTGGGTGATCTCCATCTCCATCTCCATGCCGCCGCTCTTCTGGAGGCAAGCCAAGGCTCACGAGGAGTTGACTGAATGTCTGGTCAACACGGACCAGATCTCCTACACGCTCTACTCCACTTTTGGTGCCTTTTACGTGCCCACCGTTCTTCTCATCATCCTTTACGGGCGAATCTACGTGGCTGCCCGCAGTCGGATCTTCAAAACGCCAGCATCAAGGGCAAAACGATTCACTACGGCTCAGCTCATCCAAACTTCAGCTGGCTCATCCCTCTGCTCGCTCAACTCATCGACCAACCAGGAGGGGCATCTTCACCTAGGAGAAGCAGGAAGTGGAGGAGGAGGAGGGTCTCCAAATTTTACAAACAGCGTTAAGGTGAAGCTTGCAGATAGCATCCTGGAGCGAAAACGTTTGTGTGCGGCGAGAGAAAAGAGAGCCACGAAAACGCTGGGCATCATCTTAGGAGCCTTCATTGTCTGCTGGCTGCCCTTCTTTGTAGGAACACTCCTCATGGCTATCTGTAAGGAGTGCTGGTTCCACCCGGTGCTGTTTGACTTCTTCACCTGGCTCGGCTATCTCAACTCGCTTATCAACCCTGTGATCTACACGGTCTTCAACGATGAGTTCAAGCAGGCCTTCCACAAGCTTATCAAGTTCAAGAGATGCTACTGACACTTCTAAACTTTGCTCTCTAACTGAAGAGGGTTGGTGTATCAGGCATGAGTAATGGTAAAGCATTTTCTCTGGCATTTCCTCTTTACTTTGTTGTTCTCAAATACAGAATTCACTGTTATGACGTTTGATCATGATGCATCATGTTGAATCACCATGAGACACCTTGTAAAAAAAAAGTTGTGTCAAACTGTGGATGTTACCCCGTAGATTAACTAATTATGCATGTCTTATAGTCTCTGGTTCATCCCTTAGAAAATATTTGTCCTGTATCTATAAGCAATTGCAAATGCTAAGAGCCTTACCAAACAAAACAGGAGGACTCGTGAGATGTTGGAAAACGTTAATCAGAAATAGCCTGAAAAAACAAGAAGTTATGCGTTTACAAATACATGGTATATACGTAGTCTATAGAGAAGAGATATATAAAGATTTCATTTTCAAAACACTTATTTTGTGTGTTGTTGTCATTTGTATTGTGATATGACAAGCTGTATTCATTTAGTTATTAATCATTGTAATAAATACCTGTTCCCAACAGCGATGTTCCATAAAATGTCCATAAATATCTGGACATTGACAAAGTTATTGTTATTTCAGCTGTCTACTAGAGTATATTGGAGTTTAAATTAAATGATATATGAGATATTCATTATTTAATTTCAACTCAAATATACTGTTGTGGACAGCTACAATAATTTTGTCGATGTCCAAATATTTATGGACCTCACTGTACCTTCAGTGTCCACTTTGTCGTGGTCAGTGATCCAGCTTATCCCCAGGAACGTGAGGCAGGAAAACACCTTGAATGGGACACAAGTCTATCGCAGGGCTCCATGCACACAAATATTCATACCTAGGGGCAGTATCATTTGGGGCGAATCCAATTACCAGCAGGTGGGAGTGGGAAGGAAACCAGAAAACCCAGAGGAAACCCACACAAACAAGGGGAACACTTGTGCAACTCTACACAAACAGAAACCCTGGAGCCATGAGACGGTAACTCCACTCACCCCACCACCAAAGTATCATTTTACAGTGTTTCAAAAAGAAAGTAAGACATATTGCCTGACCAGTGGTTTCCCATGACTACACTTTGCTTTGCTTTATGAGGAAGTGACTTTAATAGGTTAATAGCTTTTATTGTGCGTTAAAATCCAATCTAAGCAATAGTGTCCCATATTAATGCATTGCTTAGCTGAAATGACCAAGGCCAGAGAACCAAATCATTTAACATATATGCCTCACGTCTCGTTCTTTCACCTTCGGATTCTTACTTGCTAGCTCTCACCTGGGGATTACGCCACATGTTGCGCGATGATGAAGGTCGCATTGATTTGAACATGAAGAGGAATGAATTTGATTCTGGAGAAGCTCAGCTCAGAGTTCATGCATGTAAAAAGTGTCTCATGTGATGCTGTGGACAGGCAGTCAAGTCAGATTAGTTCTCCACATATCTAAAAGGCATCTGACCTTTACTTTGGAGTTTTTCCGCTATCAAATCTAACATGATCTGTTCCTATCCTGTCACACACTTCCTTCATGTCAAGACCTGCCTTGATCACATCCAAACATGTCCGTTAAAATCGGATCAACTCTGAAAGGTGATCCTGTCAATCAGGAAACTGTCAACACTCTGAAAAGTGAAGACATCCCAACTTTTCGGCTCAAGTTATTAAATTATAACAAACGGATTGTCAGAGCTTGTCATAAAAGTTGGCTAACTATCTCAGTTTGTGGAAAGATACAGGCGGTGTGAATGGTTGTGAAAAGTTCTTCGGCTGTTTATTCTGCAAATTCTCTAAGCCACCATAATATGGCTCACCCACACACTAATAGCTTCGCTAAAACTGAAGCTGTAACCAATAACCCCTCTTGTGTAAAGTCTCCTGAGTGCATATTGCTAATCTACGCATCAGCTGTTTTAACACCCACGCACGACTCAGAGGAAAGGACCTGATAGGAATGATGAAACATAGCAACGCAACCACCAAAAAGCCAGTTAAATGCATTATATATTATGTAAAGAATACGTAAAGAGCAACATGAATGAAATCCAGCATATCTCCTGCTCTTTCACATATATAACTCATTTGACAGTGCCTTGCATAAGTATTCACCCTCTTTGAACTTTTCTACATTTTGTAGTGGAAATGAAATGGACTTAATTGGGATTTTACGTCATGGATCTACACAAAATATTCCATATTACTGAAGGGAAAATCCTTAAATTAGTTAGTGCAACCAATTACCATCGGAAGACACATAATTAGTTTAATGGAGTCCAGAGTTTGAGAACATAACGAAACAAGCAGTATCATGAAAACCAAGAAGCAATTCCAAACAAAGGGTTTGGTTATGAGAAAATATTCCAAACTTTGGACATCCCATGACGCGTGATTAAATCCTTTTTTTTTAATGGAAAGGATATGACACAAATGCGGCTCTGTCTAGAGTAGGCCATTCGCCAAAAGTCAGTAAGCAAGTAAAGGGAATTAGTCAGAAAAACAACCAAGTGGCCAAAGGTAACTCTGAAGGACTTGGAGAGATCCACAGCTCAGATGTAGGCACAAAGCACTACATTTGGCAAGAAACCCAAAACTTCTGATCACCCTGAGAACACCATCTCCAGTGTGAAGCATGGTAGTGGTAGCATCATGTTGTAGAGGATCTATTCATCAGCAGGGACTGGAAAACTGGTCAGGTATGAGGACAAGATCTGTGAACCCAAATGCAGGGCAATCCTTGAAGAAAACATGTTCCAGTCTGCAAGAGACTTGAGACTTGGCATATTCCAACAGAACAATGACTGGACTGGTTCAATACCAAGAACCTGAAATCTGAAACCAAGAACCTGTACTGATCTTTTTGCCCGTTCTTCTCAAGCTCAAGCTCTGTCACATTGGATGAAGGTCTTTTCACAATTGGATTGAGGTCTGGGCTTTTGACTGCGCCACGTAGTCAAAAGCCCAGACCTCAATCCGATTGAGAATCTGTGACAAGGCTTGAAATTTGCTGCTCACTGAAGATCTTTATGCAATGTGACAAAGCTTGAGCTTGAAAACAAATGCAAAAATATCAGTTTGCAGATATGCAAAACTGATAGAGTGGTTCTAACAAGTATTGACCCAGGAGGATGAAAATTTATGCAAGGTATTGTAACGCTTGACTGACAAGATAATCAGGTGTGTTACAGTAAGTGTGTTGAGAGATTAATCAGATTTTATAGTTTTCACAGCAGCTCCAGCTCTGGGTGCTATTAATTCATATATATGTGTGTGTGTGTGTGTGTGTGTGTGTAGGAGCATAGGGATCATCCCACCACCTAAACCTGGTTCAGCTTGAGTCATCTGTCAAAAAACGACATTGTCTAGCTGTTATCCCACTTCTGTGCCTTTTCTTCTCGCTGTCAGAACACCATTAGTTCATAAAACGTCTCCTACACCAGCGCTGCCTACACCTACTGCAAAAAAAAATCTTCGCTTCTTTACTGAGTGACATGTACAGAGCTTACTCATGGCGATGAACAGGTTTGCTCATCATTTGCTCAGCTATGACAGACAAACTACACTCTTTCTAAAATTCCGTATCGGTATACCGGATTCTGTCATTCTGGATTCTGCCAATACCGCAGTTTTATGGCAGTCATGCTCAGGTTGCTTCATCCAGCTTTTTTTTTTATAAATTAATTTATTTATTTTTATTCTGATGAGAAATGGTAGCAACCAAAATCTACATTCTACAGCCCATTAAACGATTTATGTATTACAGTTTTGATTTATATGATTTATATGTTACATGCTAGGCTTTGTACTAGACTCTGCTTGTTAGCAGATTAGCAAAGCAAGCTAACTGGACTAGCTACGTAGACTCGCCAGAGGCACCAAAGATCTCTGCTACCTCCATCTAAGCTTTATTTTTCTTTGTAAAGTCTCTATACACATTTAAGGAGAGGGTGTATATGACAGAATAAGATGAAACCACAGTTCCATCTTCCATTTTTGGGCGTCAAAGAGTAAAAGGGAACTATTCGCAGGTTGTGAGTGGGGGAACTGAAGAAACATCGGACCACATGCTCCAGACGATTAGAGGAATCATTCGAGCCAATGGTTTGGATTTGCCTAATACCCTAATTTCAAATGTCAAATGTTGCTTGAAATCATGAAAATGTACATACCGAAAAAAAGAACAGTTACTTTGTCGCTTGCAAGTGTGAACACAGGGTTTTTGCCAATTTACTCTATTATCTATTTTATCAGTATACTCTATGCATATTATCCTTCTTTTATCACACCATTCTCTATACGAACATACAATTTTTATTTCACTTACATATTCGGTTCTATAAAGAGCTCTCTATCAAGTTGGAAAAAAAAATCTCGTTTTTTTTCTTAATACCTGGTGGATTTTAAATGGTCAGTAACGGTATTTTATTTTTTCCATATACAGCTTGTTCATGCAATGACTTATTTATTCTCCGGTATGAGCACTTTGTAACAGCCAGAGATAAAGCAATAACGTTAAGTGTTCTGACCCTGGAAAGTCTTTGCAGTTTGTCTGTAATATGACAAGAATCTTATTTATTTATTTATTTATTTATTTATTTATCCATCCATTCATTTTCCATACCGCTTATCCTACACAGGGTCGTGGGGAGCCTGGAGCCTATCCTAGGGGACTCGGGGCACAAGGTGGGGGACACCCTGGCAGGGATACCAACCCAAAGGGCACAATCACACACACATTCACACACTACGGACAATTTGGAAATGCCGATCAGCCTACAACGCATGTCTTTGGATTGGGGGAGGAAACTGGAGTACCTGGTCACAGGGCGGAGGTGGGATTCGAACCTCCATCCATGGAGGTGCAAGACAAACATGTTAACCACTAAGACAGAAAGAGAGAGAGAGAGAGAGAGAGAGAGAGAGATTGATTGACTTTAATAGACAAACTCATTTTCAGTCAGGCGCTACAGTATATCGCTTGGTGTTGGTGCTCATATAGCACTCTATATAGGGATTTTAGTAATGCAAAGTCTACTTGATCCTTTATTTGAGTGTTTTATTGTTTTAAAATTCCATCCGTATCCCTGAAATGAGTGACCGCTAAACTAATAAAGGCTAATAAACCAATAAAAGGAGTGTTTTTCAGTCCTTTATTTGTTCTAGCACACCTGAATGCCATATTAAATAGCTGACTTATAGAAGTTTACTTCTATAGAAGTGTGTGTGTGTCCACAAGGATAGGAATATCTGACCTTTGGCTGGTCGTGTTGATGATAACATTTTATTTAAAAATAATTAAAGAGGCATAAGGTTTCTTTTTGATTAATGTGTTTAAGAGTAAGGTTAAATTTATGGTTACAAATTCTTCATTTGCTTGTCTCCTAATGCTTCCTGAAGCTACTTGCACTCTGGGACCTCACACACACACACACACACACACACACACACTACAAGTGTAAAATTTACCAGTTATTTCTCCCAAGAACGTATTTTGTGACACAAAATGAATTGGTGCTGCTCCACATTCCTCAACATTAAAGAAATGTATGAGTTGCACTTTTTGGGCCATTATAGGCATATCATAAATACACACCACACATTTCTGGACAGTCTGTGAGTCTCTTCAAAAGCAAGCCCATTACAGTCAGACATACTTCACTGCTGTTTCAAATGTCAGTAATAATTTCCGTCATAAAGCGTGAAAGAAATGAATATTCAGCTGTCTTTTATGTTCCCCAGACTGACAGAACTGAGAAGTTGAGAAGTAATCACAGAGAATACGGAAGAAATCAAAACATTGGAATTAGAGGAACTGATTTAAACCTTGGGAGGGATTTTGAACAAGCACTGTCCTGATTTAGTGATAGTCATGAACATGCTGTTTAGCAGACAGAGTAGCTGTTGCTACGGACACAAAGTGTAGTGTGTATGGAAGCAGAAGAAGGTCAGGCTGTGTGTAACTTTTTGGACAACGGGCTGCAATTAAATCTTGGCCAAATACTATAACAGACTGTCATAATGTCATAGTGTTCTCCATGTCAGATTATACAGAAAGTGTACTTTAATGATAGACATGTGATTAGAAAATTCAGAACAAGATTCCTCTTATGTCATCAATGAAATACAGAAAAGGCATGAACAGAAACATTCTTCAAAGTGAACTTGAGGGAATGAGGATACATTTTCTGTCATGAATGTTTTGTTTACATTACGCCATTGGTGCTACTGTATTTTTAGCTGTCCCATGAGTTTCGGCAAATTTTATCCCGTCCTCGTATCGATGGCGTTTAGATGAGCATTTACATTTATGGCATTTTTGGCAGACGCCCTTATCCAGAGCGACTTAAATTTATCTCATTTATACAACTGAGCAGTTGGGGGTTAAGGGCCTTGCCCAAGGGCCCAACAGTGGTAGCTTGGCAGTCTTGGGGCTTGAACTCCTGACCTTCTGATCAGTAACCCAAAGCCTTTATCTACTGGGCACCACTGTTTAAGCAGCATTCACTCTCTGAGATTTAAATAAAGCATTTCTGACATGGCCAGAACTTTGTTGTCAGCTGTCTTTGATGACAATGATACTAAATCAGTCACCAGAGAGTATGTCACATGATGTGTTCTGAGTAAGGTTGTAGGACTCGAGTACGGTCTCAAAATGTATTGACTTGTATTTGACAATGTTCACAGAAGACGCTATTCTTTCTTCTAGAAAACAGGCTACTCATTGGTACAACGCTTCACCTCAAAAAGGATTTGATGGGGGTTTTTTCTCTCTCGATCTTGAGTCTGTCTCACTTTCACTAAATCGTTAAATCGTTGACCCTGCAACCAGTCCTACCAATGTACACAAAGCTCCGCCCCCAAAACTTATGGTAGTTCCAGTAGAGTTAGCATGCTAACTAGAGTTACCACTAGAGGGCGGTGGGGTTGCTATGGTCTTTAAACAATCACTTAATGTATGGACAGTTTCTGTTGGGATTTCCTCGTCGTTTGAGGTACAGTGTGTTGCGTTAGAGCCGAACTCCTCCTCGCTATTCTGTGGTTTGATCTACAGGCCACCTAACCTGGACAATGCTTTTTAAAGTGATTTTTGTGATTTTTTAACTTCTATTGTTCCGTTGTATGATCGTATGTTATTATTGGGTGATTTTAATGTGCATGTCTGCTGCCCTGGTCGACCCTTGGTTACTGAATTTTGTAATATCTTGGATTCCTTTGGTCTTATTCAACATATAAATCAGGCAACACATGTTCTTGGTCATACTCTAGACCTTATATTGTCATATGGAATCCCTGTTCATAATGTTAATGTTGAAAATGCTTCCTTCTCTGATCACAAGCCCATTGTTTTTAATGTCCCTGCTATGAGCTCTGCCGTCGTGACTAGGCCTTCAGGCTATTACTCCCGTTTTATTAATTCTTTCACTGCCTCTGAGTTTAGTGAAAGTTATCTAGCTAATGCTGTTCATAAATCTATCTTGGGTGCTGCAGAGTCTTCTTCTGGGCCTAATGATTTGATTGCCTTATTTTACACATTTTGCTCTAATATTTTAGATTCCATTGCTCCTTTCAAGCTGAAACAACCCAAGCGAAAGTCTTATTACTGGCTGGACGATAATACTCGTTCTCTCAGACAGGCTTGTCGTAAAGCCGAGCGGAGATGGAAGCATGATCATTTAACTGTGTCCTTTGAGATTTTTAAAGATTGTCTGTTTAAGTTTCAGAATACAGCAAAGTCAGCTAGGTCTAGGTATTTTACTGATTTAATCACTACACACTCACACTACACACTCACGTAGGTCATAGACCTAAGATTTTATTCACCACGATTAATTCAATAATTAATCCGAGTTGCCAATTCCATTGGGAATCCTCGGTCGAACTTCGTGAGAGATTTTTAATGTTTTTTGCTGATAAAGTAATTACCATTCGTTTTTCCTTCACTTCACAGTTCTCAGACCTGTCACTGAATTCGCTGGCTATACCGCTTTCCTTTGATCAATTTCAACATGTTTCTCTAAAGGAGCTGTGTGATCTGGTTAACCAGATGAAAATAACATCCACGTCACATGATGTTGTTCCCTCTGTGATTATAAAAGCAACTTTTTCTGAAATTGGCCCCAGTATCCAGGTGTTGATAAATTCATCTTTGATTGCTGGGGTGGTCCCGAATTGTTTTAAGCATGCTATTGTTCAACCTTTGCTTAAGAAACAGGGTTTGGATGAAGGTTGCTTTAATAATTATCAGCCTGTCTCTAAGCTATCATTTCTGTCAAAGCTGTTAGAGAAAGTTGTGCAGTCACAATTGAGCCTGTTTTTAAATTCAGCTAAGTTATTGGAACCTTTACAATCTGGTTTCACTGCTTATCATAGCACGGAGTCTGCTTTGTTAAAAGTCTCAAATGACATTTTACTGGCAGTGGATGCTGGTAAAAATACTGTGTTACTGCTACTAGTAAAAATACTGCTACTAGACCTTACAGCTGCCTTTGATACTGTAGACCATAACATACTTCTTTGGCGTTTGGAGCGTTTGTTTGGTATCAAGGGTACCGCCTTACAATGGTTCAGCTCATATCTTAAGGAAAGGTCCTTTTCGGTAGCATTGGGTAACTTCTCTTCATCTTCCGCTCCTATTATTAGTGGTGTACCTCAAGGCTCCATTCTGGGCCCACTTCTTTTTAACTTATATATGCGTCCGTTAGGGAATATTATTAGGGCACACAATGTTTCTTTTCATTTATATGCTGATGATACCCAGTTGTACATACCGGTGAAAGCTGGTGACTCCATTCAACCATTGTTGGACTGTCTTGACGATATTAAAAAAATGAAGTTAATGAAGACAAAACCGAAATAATTGTTTTTGGTCCCCTGAGATTGAGAGTCTCACAATTGAGTTTCGTAACCATTTCTCCTCAATTTCTTCCCAGGTTAGGAACCTTGGCATCATCCTGGACTCAGAATTATGCTTAACCAAGCAAATAAATTCGGTCATTAAGAATAGTTTTTATCAATTACGGATTATTTCTAAACTTAAAACATTTTTGTCTTTCCAAGATTTGGAGAAGGTTAATCATGCTTTTATCCCATCGCGCTTAGATTATTGTAATTCGTTGTACTTGGGGTCTTCCTCAGTCATCTCGTGCTCATCTCCAGATGGTTCAGAATGCAGCTGCAAGGCTGTTGACCCGGGCAAAGAAATATGATCATATTGGTCGCCCCAATTTTAGCATTGCTCCATTGGCTCCCGATCCAGTTTAGGATCCAGTTTAAGATTCTGTTGTTTGTTTTTAAAACTCTTAATGGTCAAGCTCCTTCTTATCTCAAAGATCTTCTCACACCACGTTCATCTAGCAGACTTTTAAGATCTTCTGATAGGTTTCTTCTGTATGTCCCTCGATCCCGTTTAAAAACTAAGGGGGTTAGAGCTTTTTCAGTTGCTGCCCCTTGTTTATGGAATCAATAGCGGCCCGTATCAAATTCAAGGCCTTGATGCTCACATACAAGACCTTGTCTGGATCAGCACCCTCCTACCTCAACTCTCTCCTGAAGGCTTACATTCCCTCACGCAATCTGCGATCGATTAACGACCGACACCAAGTAGTGCCTACTCAGCGTGGCTCAAGGTCCCTTTCCAGAACCTTCACACTAACTGTCCCTCACTGGTGGAATGAACTTCCAACCTCAATTCGGACCGCAGAATCTGTCACCATCTTCAAAAAACAGTTAAAGACCCACCTCTTCCGTGAACACCTAACCAACTCATAAAAAAAAAAAAGGGAGCGAAAAAAACCTTACTCTGGCTCTTACAGCTCCACTCTGTACACTTTGCTTCTCCTAGAGCTCAATTAATAAACCTTGTATGGTAGCACTACTTGTATTGTTCTCCGCTTGATATATCGCTTTGCTCGTATTTCCTCATTTGTAAGTCGCTTTGGATAAAAATGTCTGCTAAATGAATAAATGTAAATGTAAATGTAATTCCACTGGACATCCGCCTTGCACCTTCAATTACCAATTTTAAGAAGAGGCTGAAAGCATATTTCTTCTCCCAGGCATTTTAATCAATTTCTGTTTTTTACTATTGTCTATTGTCTGTCTTAATTTGGTTTTATTCTGTTTTCTATTTTACTTTTCTTTACTCTGTTCAGCACTTTGGTCAGCGTCGCTGTGTTAAATGTGCTTTATAAATAAAATTTACTTACTTACTTACTTACTTACTTACAAGCAAGGACTTTCATGACTTTATTTTCAAGTGCATTAGGGGTGTGTTTATGAAATGATTGACAAGAGGCCAATCTGAAAACAAACAAACATTCCAGACTGGAAAGGAGAATTCCACATTGTTGTTGGGTTTTTTTTTCAATGATGTAATGCACTTGTTCTGAGATCTCAGCGTGTTTTTCCATGTTATTTGTACTAGGAAGAAATGAAAAATATTGAAAATCGCATCTTAAATGTGACACGAAATCCATGTCGAAAAGTTGAACTCGCATAAAGTCATCAGGTTTATGTCAGCGCTGTGTTGATTTCAGATTTATAATTACGCGATGAGCACATGGCTCAAACCTGGAGAAGGTCCCAGTGCTAAAATACATTCACTTTATGACTCACAATTACAGGTTTGAATATCAGAAAAACAAACAGACTGCGTTTGGCAGCACACACGTCTGTTCAATATGCAGTGCCGTCTGGCAATAAGATAAAACATTCATTACGCTTTAGATATGCAGAGAGCTTGTTCTTGGCCGTGTTTCCGTCTAATCAGATTCTCCTCTTCTCCTGTTGATACAAATAAACAGCAGGAGCTGTGATACTGCCCAGGAGTGCCAAGCAACTTATAGCTCAAGGAGAAGGTTAATGCTGTAAAGGAGAAGGAAGAAACCAAACCATAATAATGATAACAAGGTAGAGAACGGTTTAAACGTCAAAACATTTTGGATTAGAATATTCCAGCAGTGAGAGATAATCTGGAGGGCTGGAGGATAATTCCTGGATCGATAATATTGCAGGTTGATTATTGTGAGTTAACGATGAAAAAGATTTGCCTTCTTTGCCTTCATAGTCTTTGGATTTCTTGTGGCGTCTCAGTAGCCTGACAAGCTACTTCAATTCACCCCATCAGAGAAGGTTAGCGAGTTTGTTGATGTTTAGCATGGGGTAGATGCAAAGAACTGCAAAGCAGCTGCTTTTTTTCTGGGACCATGCTGCGTTCTCTGTCAGACGGAATAACACTGCAATAATCTACATAATGCCTGCTGACTCTCAGACACATCATCCATTTGAACATCTGAACTCAGCACCAATGACTCTTAACTTACTTTAAAGTCTGGGAAGTCATTAGAGCTGAAATCCACAAGTCTGTTCACTCAGGAGTAACCTCAATTTCCCCACACAGATTCAGTATTTGGACATTATTATACTGCGTGATTAGGAATTAAAAGGCTGTGGAGGGAACATAATCATATACACTCGCCGTGCACTTTATTAGGAACACCTGTACACTTGCACATTCATGTAGTAATTTAATCAGCCAGTCATGTGATAGCAGCGCAATGCAAAATATTATGCAGATATGTCAAGAGCTTCAGGTAATACACATCAAACATCAGAATGAAGAAAAAGTGTCATCTCTTTGACTTTGATTGTGGCATGGATGTTGGTACCAGATGGGATGCCAGGAGGGATATAATAACTCAAAGAATCTGTCTTTACAACTGTGGTGAACAGAAAAGCATCTCAGCGTGCACAAAACATCGAACCTTGAGGTGAATCAGAAGTGCAACAATTCTCTAAATGTACTACATTGTACTGTACATACAATATACCTACTTGTGGCTTAGGTGGTAGAGCGGGTTGTCCACTAAGTTGGCGGTTCGATTCCCGGCCCACGTGACTCCACATGCCGAAGTGTCCTTGGGCAAGACGCTGAACACATAATTGCTCCCGATGGCAAGCTTGCGCCTTGCATGGCAGCTCTGCTACCATTGGTGTGAGTGTGTGTGTGAATGGGTGAATGAGAACCAGTGTAAAGTGCTTTGGAACCGCTAAGGTTAAAAACCCGCTATATAAGTGCAGACCATACTTTAAAATACTCCTAAAACGATCAATCTATCTAAAATGTACTGTATATAACAAATACAATTATTTTGACACTTTATAAATGTGTCTTGTGTCATATAATTGTCATAAACCAAAATCAGTTAGATTTGAAGTAATCTTACTTTTTCATGACTGTACACATTGCTATTGATTTATACTTGCATTACCGCAGCAGCGTTCAGAATCTCACGTTCAATACTGCAGTCAATGTTCCTGTGTAGAAAGCTCTAGAAACTTGTACAGAACTCTAACTGTACTGCAGGAGTCAGGTTTAGTCTAGACTATATCTGCTATTTTCATTCTAAACACATTTTGACAAGTCTATAAATATTTATCTTATTCACCGTACGTGTCAAAGCAAAAATATTTGGTATGAATGACAAACTTTTGCACACAAAAGTAGGGAAGGACATGCTGTCCCATATAGAGAACACAAAAGACAAAAGATATTTAGAGTTTTGGTGCTGCCGATAACTTAGCCAAGATATATATATGTATGTATGTGTGTGTGTGTGTGTGTGTGTGTGTGTGTGTGTGTGTGTGTATAATATTATTTATGAAAAAACCTCAATTAGGTCAGTGGTTTTCAATCCTGGTCCTGGGGACCCAGCGCGCTGCACATTTTGTATGTCTCCTTTATTCAACAGGATTGAAAACCACTGAATTGGCTGTTTTACAACTCAGCATCCAACCATTGAAAAAATATCGTTTTCTTTCCCTCCCATCTTGTTTACACTTTTTTTTGTATATCATTATTAAGGTTTCAGCATATTTCATGTAAGGCAGTGTTCCCTTTCAAAAGAAACTCAACATTGCGAGAGCTTCACGCTGTGGGAACCGCCCTTGAACGTGGAATGAGACCAGTGATGTGCGGTTCAGTGGTGGAAGCTGAAAGTCGGGAGTTTCATCTGAGGAAAAAACTCCTGAGAGACAGAACTTGGAGGAGTCCCCGGTTTCTGGCCTTGGGTCACACACTGGGGCATGATGGTACGCAAGATGGTAATGTCAGATGCCGCCCTCATGGTCTCTGGTGCGGCTCTCATCTAGTGTGGCATTTAAATCGCCTAGAGGTGTGGGCCGTACTCCTAGCACTGAAATTCTTCTCCTCAGTTGAGAGGTCATTATGTATTAGACAATACAGCAGTGGTCTCATATATCAACCACCAGGGAGGCTTATGCTCATGCCCCTTGTTCAGGCAGGCTCAACTAATTCTTCTCTGGTGGGGTGGAAGTTT
>JANDJT010000228.1:27332494-27344662 GCA_024331685.1 Stegophilus panzeri
TGTTTACATGCTAGTTTCTTAATCAGAGTATCGTCTTAATCGGGTTCATATCGGATTATTGTTGTCCATGTAAACGTTCTGTGTGTGTTTACATCCTGTCACCTATGAATCATGTCATATCAAAAACTTCAACCATCATAAATGTAGTGGGTTTTTGTAAACTAAAGGCTGAACTGTTGGCTCAGGAACAGCTGAGTTTAGTGCTATTTGACCTTCAGCAAGGATGCAATAGGTCTAGGCCTCTCAGTTTGGCTTCTATTCAGTCTGCCAGTAAGCAGTTCTATCTTTAGCATCAGCAGTTTCAGCTTCCTAGTAACAAATCACTGAGGAACCTCTTTAGTAAAATTGATGGGACTTCCAGGGGTATGATGAGGTTTATTTTTCAATGCTGATTTTACATTCTGTACCAACATTGGTTACCGTTATGATTACAGTGCTCACAGGGCTAGCTTCCTTAACTATGAGGAGATTACAAAAGCCCAGACTGTAGAAGGTGTACTCAAGAGGGTAGACTGCAAAAACACTACTGTCAAAAGGCTGTTTAAGCTAGACCCCATTCTTGTTGATCTCATCCCCAGCCATAGCCACTACTGTCTCTCTAAGACAGCTGCATGGGATCCCCTGCAAGCCTCCATATTTTGCCCTGTTCTGGTGGATTTCTTGGTTTCTCATGTCACTGGAGCCTCTGAAGTGCCTTTTGTTTTCTTAGGCAACATATATGATCTGTCATCACTTAAAGCTTCTCAGGATCCTGATTTTCAGAAACTACACTTCTCTCGAGCTAAATCTATGTTCATTTCAAGATGCAGCCTGCCCTGCAACTGTCACCAGGCCTATGCCTTAGGTTCCGTTCCTGGCCCATGCTCTGTCGCTGGACCACTCCTCCTGCTTCCACAGACTGAAGAATGTTTATGACTTTCTACCCAATCAGACAGATCACAAGACTACTGTAAAAAAAAAAAAAAAAAAAAGCTAGACAGCATTTTTGTTGATCCTGTCCCTCAGCCCACATCCCTGGCTACTCTGAGACACCTGCACAGGTGGTTTCTGACACCCCTCCAAGGCCAAGGCCAAAGCCTGCTATGCCATATGGCCTTCATATTTTGCCATTTTCTGGCAGATTTCTAGGTTGCCACTGGGGCCTCTAGAGTGCCTCCTGTTTCCCTAGGCACCATCTATGGTGCAATATAGACACCAACTGTCCTCACTTAAAGCTTCTTAGGATTCTGAGTTTCAGAAACTTCACTGCTTGAAGTCTATTATGACTTCAAGCTGCACTCTGCCCAGCCTCTACCACCAGTCCTATGCCTTAGGCTACACTGCTAGTCTCTGCTTTGTCACTGGCCCACTGCCTCTCTCTGCAGATTTATGGCCTTCTACCTAAGAGGGTGTAACGAGAAGAATCCTGTCAAAATGATCATTAAGATGGACTCCATATTTCACTTCTCTGGATCTGGGATTTCCTGTCCTTACTTTACATTTTATTCTGTCTTGCTTCTGTCTGCAGTTCTCTCTGTGTCTTGTGCCCTGCATCTGTCTCATGGTCTGTCACTGGCCCACTAAACAGACTGTATCTCTCTGACTCTTAATGGATCCACAATGGGGGGATTCTATCACAAAACCATCCTGCAAGGTTCTACTATATCTCACCTTCATGCCTCCTCATCAATATTTGCACCTCTTGCTTGTCTCTCCTATATCCTATATCTTGTTTTTGTGTCATCCCAGTCAGTGTATTTACACCTCTTTGCCTGACCCATTTTTCTAATGCATTTCTATCGTCTATCCTAGTTTTTGTGTTTGAATTTGACATGGTTTCCTTGTGTTTTCACTTAGATAATGGATTGGTCTATGTTAACCCTGGCTGCCTGTTCTGTGACCCATGCTAGAGACCATGACACATTTTTGGAAATGTCTCAATAAAAAAACTTGATGCATACATCCTTTTGGCTCAGGTTCCTGTGTGGCTTTCTTGAATAACAATACCACATTCTTTAGTTGTTAATAACATGCCAAATTTCAGAAGCCGTTGTGCTATAATTGTGTGTGTTGTTTTCAGGAACCAGCGTGGGCGGCTTTATGTATGCCTCTATACAGAACAAGCTGATTGAGCAGTATGGATTGGATGGGTGTCTACTCATTGTTGGAGCTCTGGCACTAAACCTGATTCCATGTGCTGGACCCATGCGACCTTTGAATTTTCCTGGCTACTACGTCAAACAGAAGGCTGCTCTGAAGTGTACAGACGTGCCTCTCTACGACAAAGAACTTGGGACGGAGCCATCAGTGGAACATCGGACGCTGGTATACATCATCAAAAAGCGCCTCAAGCCACACGCCCAATACATGTATGACATGCGTGAGTGCTTGTGGGAGCCCTTGTTTGTGGCACTCTGCGTCTCCATCTTCCTGTACAGCTTGGGTGCAATCCCACCCATACTCTTCATTGAGGACGTGGCTCAGAGCGAGGGCCTCCTCGAACATGTTACACCCATTCCTCTCGTCTCAATCACATCTGCTGCAACGGGAGTGGGCAAGCTGGTACTGGGCATCTTGGCAGACGTACGCTGGGTGAACAGCTTCCAACTCTATGCCATGACAGTGGCTGCAATGGGTGTCGCTCTGCTAGTGGTGCCTATGTGGAAGAGTTATGTTGGGCTTCAGGTACTCTCAGCTGCCATTGGCTTCTTCTCAGGCAACTGGTCAATTACATCCTACGTCACCACACGCCTTGTGGGCATCGAGCGCCTTGGCCAGGCGCACGGGATCCTCATGTGCTTCAGCGGCTTTGGGATCATTCTGGGACCTCCTGTCGTAGGTGTGGAGGAGAACAGCTCAAACACACACATATACTCATCCACAACCATTCACCTCTTATATTTCTTATGATAGAAGGGACTATCTAGGAGAGAAGGGCTTTTTATGTGGAAGGCAAGCAATCCCTCACTGCTCACGATAGATTGACATTATTCATTCATGCTTTCATCTTTAGTAACTGCTTTATTTTAGTCGGGTCAAGGTGGATCTGGAATCTATCTTGGGAACATGAGGTGGGAATACACCCTGGATGGGATTCCAGGCACCCATCAATGGGCACCCAGCAAACACTTACATACACACACACATTCACACATTCATTATTACAATGTACTGTAATTTCCATGAACATGCTGCTGCTGTTGGGTCTCCATAACTTATCTAAACATTCTGTTCTCTGTCATAGGATCATTCTTTGATTGGACACAGTCGTATGACCTGGCGTTCTACTTCACTGGGTGCTGTTTGGTCGTGGGCGGCACTGTTCCCTTCATAACAGCCTTGCTCTGTAGGAATCTAGTCAACAAAGAGAAGAATGTTTTGGGTGACCTTGATCCTGACCTTGGCCCAGAACCCCAAAACCCCTCTGAATGTAACAGGGTGACTTCTGTGGCCTAAGGACTGTGACAGACCAAGCTGGCGACGAAGAACTAGCGCCGCATGTAGCCTCCCATTGATGAGCGCAAATACTCCAGCTGATGGCCGACACACACGCACATTATGCACCATGTATGGATGAAATGAAATGGCTTGTCATACCTGGAGCGGGTTTCGCATTTGGGATTAAAAACTGATTCGTGGAAAAACGGTTTCATGTAAAGGCGAAGTCTATGTCCCAGATCACATACTCCTACACTAAATTATGGTTTCTATAGGCACGTGTTGTTTTACTATTTAGTGCACTAGTATAGGTTTGGGACGTAGCCAAACAAACTAACCTATCTACCTTTTTTCCCACCTCTATGAATTTGAATTTTAATATTTTGTAGCAAAACTATAGAAAACTACATCAGATTAGCTGTATCTACATATTATGACAAATGTGAAGAAAAGGAGCAGAAGTTGAGAAATACTTCGTTTGCCTTGCTTGTGCACTGATTTGCTCAATCAAAGAGCCAATCAGAGAAACCTTCGTCCTGCTGCCACATGATGCTGATTCAGCCTGCACAATCAGCCTAACAGGTGTCTCTACGTTTATTCATTTCTTCTGTCTTTCTTTCACTGTTTCTTTCTTTTCTATTTTTTAAAAAAAAAATTTTACCAGTAGCAAGTGCTAGCCAGTTAGGCGTTTGTGGTTCTAGATTTCTTACAAATCATAAACTAGTCTTCTTGTTTGAATTTTGAATATCTTTCTGTATAGTACATATTTTATATCAATGATTATATTTCAATTAAAAAGAAATCTGTGGCTGGGATTGGTCTGAATTTCTTAGGGAACAGCCAGAATGGGTCTGAATTCCTTTGGAAGTGGGTGGGATTAGTCAAAATTCCTTTGGAAGCAGTCAAGTTCAGGATTCCTTTGTGGGAATGGTTAGATTTCCTTTGGAAGCAGGCAGGATTGGTCAGAATTCCTCTGGGAATGGTTGGGATTGGGCAGAATTCCTTTGGGAATGGTTGGGATTGGGCAGAATTCCTTTGAGAGTAGGCAAGATTGGTCATATTTCCATTGGGAGTGTTCAGGATTGGCCTTTTAAAGGTGTAGTTTGTAATGGTTGGTCCACAACCCATCCAGTATTTTTGAATTTGTTAATAAGTTTGGCGACAGAGGGTGCTTCTCATATCTTATTTGTGCATTCTCGTTTCCTTTCCTCGCTTCTTTTCCTTGCGTCTTAGCTCTACCCGCTTAGGATGCGAGGGAAGGATGCGAGGAGAGAGGGATTGAAGCAAGTCGAATTTAATATCCTCGCTCTCTCAAAGCGACATCAATTAATGATGACTGTGCTCAGCTGGATGACCTCTTTGCGCTTCAGGGATCTTCCGTTATGTTGTTGGAGTTTGGTTAATAACAACGTTCTTAATAAAGCAAAATGCATTGATAGTATGTGAAATGTCTGGGTTTTTCAAAAATGAATTAATGAACAATACATAATCTATCACATTTTTTTGTGCAGCTTTGCATATCCAAACATGCAAGGATCAATTCATTACAATTCCTATTGTAAGCATATTATTATTTAATTATATTTCACACAGAATTTTTGTTTGAGATTGCAGATGTAAAGGAGGAGGTGAATTTATACGTGCGTCAGGTTTTTCGACAAGAAACTCTTCCACATAGAATGTACCTATGTATCCTCGCTCCTAGATTTCCGGGTCACAGGCTGGAGGATGGAGGAGCAAGGAAACGAGGAAGAATCATTTTGAGTATTGAGAAGCACCCAGTGTTGTGTGTGTGATGTTCTCGCCATGTTTCCTGTTAAAGTCCATCGCAACCTTGCCACAGCTTCCCGATCCAGCCATGAGAATGATTTCAATACGTTCTCCTTATCGCAAAGGCATTCTTAAAGGCTGTCTAGAAAAAAAACTAATTTTGGAAGATATTTTTTTTTTATGTAGATCATATACAGTGGTTCTTATTAAATTTACTGAAGTTATTCTGTCAAATGAGTGAGTGATTTTCTCTTTGTCTTTTGTTGATTGATTAACATTAATAACACAGACAGCAGAAGGTTTATTAGACTGCTGTCACTTTAAGACCTAATGCACAGATCCAATATACTGTATTGACACACCTCCGATTTTTCCCAACTGTTTACATACACTTAAGACATAACCGCCTGTGTTTGCGTGAATAGTCGGCCAGACCTGCATTTTGACATGATGCGTGTGTATTTATTTGACTGTCCAAGCCACTTTGATAAGCCGCTAAAGAGAACTCAATTCAGTACTCGCACGATGAGGGGGCTTTCTGTGCTCACTTCAAGTGTGGCATGGAGACATTTGTTAATTTATTGTTATCTTAATATTATGTGGTTAATTATTTAGTATGTTACAAATGACGTGGACTCGACTGTACTCCAAAAAGTTCCTAGTCCATGTCAAGTTCGAGTACAAATTTACCCGAATGCGTGACAAGTCCAAGTTCGTTCATAATTGGACTCGAGTCCGAGTCCGGGATCGAGAACCCCGACTCTAGTGTGGAGATTCACTTCACATGTTCTGCCCATAGGTTTCCTTCAGGGTCTCCAGTTTCCTGTCACCTCCCAAAAACATGGTGAGTGGATTGGCATCTCTAAATTGCCCTTAAGTGTGAATGAGTGTGTACATGGTGCCCTACAGGGTGTATTCCCACCACGTGCCCAGAATTCCATGGATAACCATTAAAACCATCACCATTACCGGTACTTAATGGTATCAGTTAGACACAAGCCACCAATAGAAGGCAACAAATTACCAGTAGAGGCCCACAGGGACGATTACAGCTTTCATTAAAACCAATACAATTCCCATTATAACTATTAAAAACATTACAAATTATATGAGGGTTTCTAAATGACACTCATATAAAAGTGCACTTATTTTTTACCCAAAGCACTTTACACTGTCTCTCATTCACACACACACCAATAGTAGAAGAGTTGACATGCAAGGTGCTAACTTGCCGTCAGGAGCAACTTGGGGTTCAGTGTCTTACCCGAGGACACTTCAGCATGTGGAGTCACGTGGGCCGGGAATCGAACCACCAACCCTACGATTAGTGGACAACCCGCTCTACCACCCGAACCACAACCACCGGTTTCTGTTGTTGTTGTTGTTGTTACTGTTTCAGCAGGAAACACTATTCAGGATAAAGATGAATTTAATGATTTAAGATGAATGAATGAATGTTTTAATGATTTTAATCATTCACAATGAATTATTGCAAACACTTTAACACTTTTTATTTAGAAAATATGTTGCTTCATGAAAACGTCCATTTCAGGTTTCCAGTGTTGCAAATGCTGTCATTAAACTTGTTTGTTTGTTTGTTTAGGTTTCACTGAGTCGTAACTACTCACAACAAACACAGCTTAAAAACACAGCTTTTTTTGTGTCTGTTGAAACTTTCACATCTTAAAGTAAACTGTTTTCTCTCCCTCTCTCTCCCATTTTGTTTTCTTTTTACACTCATATACCAAAAGAAGGGGGGGGGGGCAAACTTTTGCACCACCTCAGTACGAAGAGTTGCTAGAAATACCTATGAGAGTGAATGTATGAATAAAATATTTTTTTATTTAATTTATTTAACAAAACTTTTATGTTATTGTTCGTGTTGCGGACAACAAATACACTTCATTTGGATTGACCGCCATTTTAATTTCCCCCTCACCACCCCGGAAGTGAAGTAGCTCGCGTATCCAAGCGACGCACCTGTAACCATGACAACCACGGTTTTAGTCACGTGACGAGCGGAGTGTAAATAGCAACGGTGCGGGGACGAATTTACCTCCAGTCAAGATGCTAACGCGGTTATACAGGCGTGTATGACAGCTGCGTTTAAAACAAAAATACACAGAGTGTGCTTCATTTCCGGTGAATTAAGAGCGGACAGGTGGACAGGTGGAAGAGGCTTGCACTGGAATGTAGCTGAGATTAAAATGGGAACAAGCGCCTCCATATCACTGTGTGTGAGTAACTAACTAACTAAAGATTTGAATCCAGTTCCACTGTGTTTGTATAGTACCTTTAATAATATGCATTGTCACAAAGCAGATTTACATTAAGAAAAAAAACAAACAATCCAGAGTAGACAGTGGCAAGGAAAAACTCCCTGAGAGGACATGAGGAAGAAACCCTGAGACTCAGAAGGGAACCCATCCTCTTCTTCACCACATAGTGTAATTATAAACCATGTGTAGTAGAGTACAAACAAACAGCACTGAGTGTGTTGAGACGATGGACAGATTGTGAGTAACAGTCCTGAGATGTCTTTACGATTACAGCAGCAGCTCTTAGGTACAAATCTACAGTATCCAGGTCAGAGGTCAACCGATGGTGGATCGATAACCGATTAATCGACCGATAGTTTTTCATATTGATACTGAAAACATAAAGCTCAAACTAAAATATTGATGAACTTTATTACAAAAATGTGCTGTAATGAAGTAAATATAGATATATAACATTAATATAATATTAATATTTATAACTCAGTAAATAAAAGATATACATCCAAGCTGAACCAAAAAATAACACTTGAAATCCAGCCATCCGTTTTATGTACCGCTTATCCTACTGGGTCACGGCGAACCTGGAGCCTATCCCAGGGAGCATCGGGCACACCCGAAGGCGGGGTACATCGTGGACAGGATGCCAGTCCATCTCAGGGCACGCTCACATACACATCCACACACTTTGGACATGCCAATTAGCCTACCATGCATGTCTTTGGACTGGGGGAGGAAACCGGACTACTCGGAGGAAGCATGGGGAGAACATGCAAACTACACATACACTGGAGGTGTGAGGCGAACGTACTAACCGTTTATCCGTTTAATGGCGCCGTTTATCGGTGGATCCGATATTACAAAACCGATATCCGATTATGAATAAACGCTCAAATATCGAGAAAATTATCGGTCGATCTCTAGTCGTCATCAGGCGGAAGTGGACCCTGCTAAGTATTTCAACAGACCAGACCAGACCAGACAGAGTCCTCGAAAAAATACTGTACGGATGAAAGAACTGGACATAGTTCCGTGACTCCGGTGTTTTACACGTGGACCACGTGTAGAAAAAACTCTGTTGCAGTTCATCCAGTCATGTGCGTTTAGGTAAAATTATTTAGCTGAAAGGCAGCTCATCGGATCAGAGACTAGATACAGGGTTAGAGACAGTATATCAGAAAGGGGAGAGTTGTCCCTGACTTTTATTTATTTATTTATGTATTTGTTTGTTTGTTTATTTATTTATTTATTTTTATGTTTAATTTAGTGGAGGCTATTATAAAAGCAAAAGCGAGACCAAATCTGAACTGAAATGTTCAGCCAGCACGTATGGGAGTGATGGTGAAGTGTCCATATACTTTTGGCCATACAGTTTCTATTTTTTTTTTTATTATTCTTCTTCTTCTTCTTCTTCTTCTTTTCTCTGCAGACCTTCATGGCAGCGCAGTCTGAATTATGACTCGCTTCCTTTCACTCTAATTAAATTACGAATATAGTAAATAAGATATGGCTGTACTATATAAGAATCAATCGATTGCTATCCTTGTGTGTTCGATGCATGTTTTGAACCCTAGCAAGGTCCGATGTCGGTGAAGGTGCTGAAACGGTGCACTCGTGTGGAACCCGAGCAGCAGACGCAGGACCCGGACACTCGGGTCGTATTTGGAGTGTCTCTGCAGCGTCTGAGAGACGCCGGGCAGCTACAGCGTGGAGTCCCTCTGGTGCTCAAGAACATGGTGGAGTTTTTGGAGAAATATGGTGAGGTGTTCTTTTCCTCAGTAGAGAGTAATGAGTTGAAGTTGTCAGTGGTACTTGCGCATGTCAGTGGTACTTGCGCATGTGAGTGGTACTTGTGGTACTTGCGCATGTCAGTGGTACTTGCACATGCATTAACAGTGTAGCCTGTAGAGATAAGGTCGAAAAATGCCCAAATACATGCAATTAAGTTGCCTTGATGTGCTCTCTCAGTGAGTGTGTGTGTGTGTGTGTGTGTGTGTGTGTGTGTGTGTGTGTGTGTGTCTAGGTCTGCAGCAGAGTGGCGTGTTCAGGGTGTGTGGCTCTGCGCCACGTTGCAGGACATTGCGTACGTGTCTGGACCGCGGTGAGTGTGTGGATCTGGAGAGAGTGGACGTGCCAACAGTTGCCGCTTTGCTCAAGCTGTATCTCCGAGAACTGCCGAATGGACTCATACCACACACACACTGCACACGCATGCAGCAGGCACTCATGGGTACGCACACACACACACACACACACACACACACACACAGCAAGTGCATGCAGCACTCACGGGTACTTATTACACTTATTAGGGTTTTTAATTAATAAGAATCTGTGTGTGTGTGTGTGTGTGCGTACATACAGAATCCAAAGATGGAACAGAGCTGGTTGAGGCACTGAAGGAAGTCCTGCATCATCTCCCTGACGACAATTACAACATCCTGTCTTACCTTCTTCACTTCCTGTCTCGAGTCGCTGCCCACAGTCAGTGGAATCACATGACCTCCGAGAACCTCGCCACAGTGTTCGGGCCGTGCATTTTCCGGTGAGTTCAAAAACACAGTGTGTTTGTGTGCCTGTCTGGGGACGTACACATGTCTGTACACGAGGGCGAGATACGGCATCGACAGTCAATAGACAGGAATTGTGTCAATTCCTAAGACAAATCTGCTGTACAAAAACAATCCGCAGGGAAAAAAGTGTGCATCACAACCGTGATTTCATTTCACAGTGAGCTGTGATTTCTGTAGTTTAACAATCAAAGTATACTGGTATGGGTTACATCTTAAAAATACACCAAAAGAGCTTTTTTTTTTTTTTTCCCACCTAATACAAAATATATAACATACACACTAACGGTCAAAAGTTTGTGGACACTCGACCGAAATGTTTCTCATGATGTTAAAAAGCTTTTGATCTGAAGGTGTGTGATTAAACGTATAATGTATTCGTTTCTTTCATTAGAAAACCAACGTTTTATTTACACAAAATTTTTTTTTTAAACGGACGACTCGGAGGGAAATATTCCGAAAAGCAGCCGATAAGAGTCCGGCGTCGGCGTGAACTCCTTTAATACTGTTTAAAAAGCATCTCAGGGAAATTCCTCAAGAAATCCGATGCCAAGAATACAAGAAAACGCCAAGAATACATTTCTGTAATTCTAGGTGAAAAGAGCGTCTACTTTGAAGATGATAAAATACTCAATTATTTTGATTTATTTCGGATTTTTTTTTTATCACGACATAATTCCCGTAAGTTGCATTTGTGTTACTCCAGAGTTTCGATGACTTTATTATTATTCTAAAATGTGGAAAGGGAAAAAAAATTAAATAAAGAATGAGAGTGTGTCTAAACTTGTGAGCGGTAGTGTAACATATACATACAACATATAAATGTGGAGTGATTGAAAGTCGACCCCCAGTGAAGCCCAGACAAAGGTAGATGAAGCCTGGTGTGGAGAAGGTGTTAAAAGAGCTATCCAGTGGGCTTTATAAAGATCTGATGTAATGGACAGGTCTCAAATGGCCGCTTTAAATAGGGCAAGGCTTTGGGAACATGTTGTGCTTTATAAGTACACCCCTTAGGGGGAAGAGAACAAGGCTAAGTGACCTGCTCAGGGCCAGAGAGGGTCGCGCTGAGAGCTGCGGGAGCTCAGAAACTGGAGCTCTGTATTACCCACAATGCTAGTCTGTCTGGATTTAATAAAGTTTTGTTTCTGAATGCAGCATGACTTGCTCCCACCTTCGTAGTAATTAAAATGTTGCTCAACAGTATGAAGTGTGTTGAAACTGTAAGTAAACAGGCGTGTGTGTGTGTGTGTGTGTGTGTGCGTGTGTGTGTGTGTGTGTGTGAGAGAGAGAGAGAGAGTGAAAGGAGGGAGGAAGAGAAATGACCCAGACTTCATTATATAACAGATAGACAGCATGGAGGAAGAGGGAGACAGATAGATAGACAGATATGGTGTTTATAATAAAACAAACACGTTATATTTATTTTTAAAAGTTGATTGTTTTCCTGCAATAGCATGTCCCCAAGTGTTTTATTCCTTAAGTGTCCTATTAAAAGCCTTATTATGAAGTGCTCTAGTGTGTTTAAAATAATAATTTGTTATAATCTGGGTGTGCAGCGTCCCCGAGGGCCCGAGGATGCTGGAGGAGCAGACCATGTGCAACACCCTTACGCTGCATCTGCTGGAGAAACACACACATCTGATCCCAGACACACACACCAGCTACACAGCTCACACGCATTCGCACAACAGCAGCCACACACACACCGCACACACCGCACACACCGCACATACTACACACACCATACACACCACACACACCACACACACCACACACAGCAGGAAATCCATGTTGTCTTCCCCTCATCGTAATGACATATCACAACTACAGCAGGTGAGAATGTGTGTATGTGTGTCCGTCCATGTGTGCCCGTGTGTGTCCATTTGTGTGTGTGTGCCTGTGTGTGTGTGCCTGTGTGTGTGTGCGTCTGTGTGTGTGTGCGTCTGTGTGTGTGCGTCTGTGTGTGTGCGTCTGTGTGTGTGCGTCTGTGTGTGCGTCTGTGTGTGCGTCTGTGTGTGTGTGCCTCTGTGTGTGTGTCTCTGTGTGTGTGTGAGTGTCTGTGTGTGCCTCTGTGTGTGTGCCTCTGTGTGTGTGCCTCTGTGTGTGTGCCTCTGTGTGTGTGTGAGTGTCTGTGT
>JANDJT010000228.1:27369058-27384998 GCA_024331685.1 Stegophilus panzeri
GAGAGAGCGAGAGAGAGAGTGTGTGAGAGAGAGCGAGAGAGTGTGTGAGAGAGAGCGAGAGAGTGTGTGAGAGAGAGCGAGAGAGTGTGTGAGTGAGAGAGAGCGAGCGAGAGTGTGAGAGAGAGCGAGAGAGAGCGAGCGAGAGTGTGAGAGAGAGCGAGAGAGAGAGTGTGTGAGAGAGAGCGAGAGAGTGTGTGAGAGAGAGCGAGAGAGTGTGTGAGAGAGAGAGAGCGAGCGAGAGTGTGAGAGAGAGAGAGAGCGAGCGAGAGTGTGTAAGAGAGAGAGAGAGAGTGTGAGTGAGAGAGAGGTTTCAGATGCCCTAAAATGAATGTTAAACATTTCATCTCTGTCTGTGGAAAGTTCTGGGGGGGTGTACCTGCTGAGTCATGGGGAGCGGATGTGTAGATGTAGATGAGACAGATGGTAAGAAGAGGAGAAGGTGCGAGGTTATTAGCTGAAGTCTGCTTGACCCTGTATTGGGCTGAATTACGTGCTAAAAGCCTCCTGAGGTCTGCAGTCTATTCTAAGACACACACTTCTGCATTCAGACATTTTGAAAAACAGGCATCTGATCCGCGAAACATCCAACACCAGAGCTACAGACGGAGACAGAAATGTCCTTGTACATCCTTTTACACTCTGAACATCAAGTCCATTTTACTGTGATAAAGAGAAACAGAGTTTATATTAATGCTCTAATACACTACCGTTTCTATAGTAACGGCTCACGCACAGGGACTCGTAGGACAGATGTTGGCATTTCGGTTTTCTCTAAGGCGTAAACATCTAACATGGAAGGAGTCTCCAATTTCAGAGCTTTGTAACAGTCAGAAGTAAATCTGTAAGTTTTCTGAAACCTTCAGAAACAGAGGAGTTTATTTACTCTTTCTTGGAAACATGAAAAACCGCGTTTGTTTTTTGATCTTGTTAACTTGGAGAGGAAATAAAGAGAGGGTGGTGAAGGAGCAACTATTTATAGCTGCTATAACGTAAGTGAGAACAAGAACTAAAGTTCTTCTTAAACGTTCCACGTTATATAACTACAGTACAAACAACGAATATATTATATGACGTGGTCATGGTTTTTTGAGGCCAATAAAACGGCCACATCGAGTTAGTTTTCTCTCCAAGGTTGGAGTGCATTAGGTGGAGTTTTTTTGGGTCTTAGTTTAAGAGTAAATGCAATGAATTTCCACAAACATAAAGTGCAGTGTAGCTACGATCTACAGAAGCGTTTCTGCTGTAAAATATAACTGCAAAAAAAAAAAAATTCAAAGACTAAACAGAGGATTATGGAGAAGATAGTTGCGAGTTGGATGGCCCAGCTGTTTTGAGATACTTTTGTGCATTTTATTTTTATTTTATTTGCGCTGGAACTTTTGCTCATACCTGGCAACCCTGTTCATGAAAAGCTTTACATGGGGAATATAAAAAAAAAAAAAAAAACAACCATAAGGCGTGCTGTTATATTGCATGAGAATAATGATTATTTTCCTATACAGCACATCCCAAAGTGTCTTAATTTCTCGAGAAACCACGAGGCACAAACTCGTCCGTCCTGAAGACTTTCCTGTGACGTAAAATGTCAAGTTACAGCTTTACGTCCGAGAGTTGTAAAGCGCCGACACCGGAGACTCCTTCCATTTTTAAAATCTGTTCACGAGCATCTCTGTGAATGAGCCGATGTTCGTTATTACGTTAATATAAACTTGCGAGCTGAGTCACGAGCCAAGCGTTGATTAATTTTCTATAGGAACACCTTCTGACCAATCAGAATCAAGCACTGTGGTAATTAGGACTATATTATGGAGATTTTCCATTTTCAGTCGTATTCCTCACACGCTAGATTGCACAAGGCATTATTTTATATCCCAACTAGTGCATTATGTAAGGAGAGGGGAGATCTTTCACATTTTATTCAACATTATTTCACACTTTATGCCCTGACAATGTATAATTAATAAAATGGCAGTGTGGAGTACTTACACAGGAAAGGAGAACGGGGTGTCAGACTCACTAGCTCTGTAAATTTGAAAAACAGAATATATTTTGCATAGAGGATAAAACATTCAGGGTGCAAATATGAGTTTGTACAGTGACTGTATAGCTAAAAAAAAAAAAAAAAAAGGCACATTTTATTTAAAAAAAAATAAATAAAAAATAAAAAAGTGCGAATTTGCTGCACCGCTTTATAAATATTCATCTAGCATGATTTGAATCAATTTACAATATTACTAAAACATAGCTAGAAAAGTTGTTTTAGGTTTAACTATCTGTAGCCTTATTTCCAAATGTACGTACCTGGTAGAAATAGTTTTCTATTAAATAGACTAATAAATCAATAAATCAAAGCTATCGATGGGAGTTTTGAGTTCTCTAGCTGGTCAGCTTGTACATCATGTTGCTAAGCACCGAGCACGCTAATGCTAGCTAGCGAGTTAGCTTGTTATCATCAGGGTTTACGTTATCGTTTCATTTCACACGCTTTATTTCAAGTGAAGTCGTGTTTAAAAGGCGACGAACTGTTTAAACTAATCACAAAACTAATATGTTGAAGTTCAGAAGAAGCTGAGAGAGCTAAGCTGAACTAGCAACCAAACGCGCTAGGTATATTCATATAAAAAAAATACTCTGCGCGTGCCTAACTAAATAAAACAAAGCTCCGTTTCTGTCGTGTTTTAAACAGAGAGTTTAGGATAATTTGAGGAATATATAATCAATAAAACATGGAGGTTTTTTTTAACCTGTTCGTTCACTCCTGACTGCTTGTTTAACAGGTGCTGCTTGATTAGTGTTGCCAGTTATTCTGATATCAAACCCAATGAGACAGATAGATAGATAGATAGATAGATAGATAGATAGATATACAGACAAACAGACAGATAAATGAGAGACAGACAGATAGATAAATGAGACATACAGACAGACAAATGATAGATAAGGACAGAGAAAACAACAGACAGACAGACAGATAGATAGATAGATAGATAGATAAATGAGAGACATACAGACAGACAGATAAATGAGACATAAGGACAGAGAAAACAACAGACAGATAGACAGACAGATAGATAGATAAATGAGACAGACAGACAGATAGATAAATGAGATATACAGAAAGATAAATGAGACGTACAGAGAAAACAACAAAGACAGACAGATAGATAGATAGATAGATAGATAGATAGATAGATAGATAGATGAGACAGACAGACAGATAGATAGATAGATGAGAGACATCCAGACATGCATACAGAGACAGGAAGGCAGATAGGGAAATAGATGAAACAACAGAGATGGATGGATAGATAGATAGATAGATAGATGTGCCTGTCTCTCTCCCTTTAGCTATCTCATTAATGGCTAATACACCACACTTGCCTTACACAACAGTTGCGTGTAAAAATAATGAGAAAATGTAGAAGTAGTGAACAGAGACACTGCGCTGCCCTTGGGCCACTTTCTGTCCACTTTCACTAATTAATTCTGATTTAAACGAGCTCTCGAACAAGGCCGATCAAAACACTTCACTTGCCTCATGAAGCAAAACAGAACATGATGAGTCATTGTGCTAGCATTAGCATAACATTAGCATGGCCGCCACAGCAACAGATGGATCTGGCTTTGGACCGTCTGTTGCTAAAACACTCAGAAATCCTCAAAAAGGCAACCTTATATACTTTTTATTTAAACAAATCAATAAATGTTCAAAGTAAAATAAATGTTCTAAAAATGAGTAATAAAAATAATATGCTTTTTTATGGATTGAGCTCCTCCAATAGGGGTTTTCAATAATTTTGTATAGTCTATAATGTATTTACTTCAAAGGGATGAAAAAAGATTTTTTTTTAAATTATTTTTTATTTATTTATTTATTTATTTTTTAAAGACTCTGTAATCACAAACAAAAGTTATCAGCCTAATAATTCATCTTCATTGTCTTCATAAAGCATCAGATCAAGTGATTATGATGTTTGCTTTAATAGGTCAAAAATGAACTCCAAAAATAACTGGTGTTTAAAGAAAAGTGGCCCAGTGGTATCTCAGTATCTTTATAATCATGTTAGGTTTTAGGTTTACAACTCCTTTATTTTGTCTCTTAAAGGTTTTAAAGTAATAAAAATTCCTCCTTACTGTAAATGGAAATGACGCAGTTATTGGATCTGACGAGTTTGAATGAGGTTTCACCTTTAAATTACACCTCTTTTTCACAGCTATCACACTTTCCTGAGGCCATCATGACAGTCAGAATGGACAGGGCTGATTTCCAGAGTGATTTCACTTCTGTATGCTGTAAATATTAGTGACTGTTTTAGGAAAAATAAAAAATAAAAATCTCTCTCAAGGACAAAGCATTAATCAAAGATGGAAGCACTGGGAGTAGCAAGAGATTACCATGGCTGTGTTCCAATACTGCATTTAGCATTTTCCCACAGCAGAATCCGCATTATTATTACAGGCATGAACACAAAGACAAAACTCATGAAATAATGCTAGCTAGCCTTCTGGTTTGATTAGTTAGATAACTAATATGGATGAATTCGTTTGCACACAGAGCTTTCAAACAAATTAGAGATACAGTATATGGGCAAAGGTTTGTAAACACCTGAACATCACACTCGTATGTGCTTGTTGAAGATCCCATTCAGATTTATTTCCCCTTTGCTGTTATAATAACCTCCACTCTTCTGAGAAGGCCTTCCACTAGATTTTGGGGCGTGGCTGTGGGGATTCGTGTTCGTTCAGCTACAAGAACGTTAGTGAGATCATGGATTTGATGCTGAGTGAAGAGGTCGGAGGTGTAGTCGGTGTTCCAGTTCATCCCAAAGGTGTTCAGTGGGGTTGAGGTCAGGGCTCTGTGCAGGACGTTCAAGTTCTTCCACTCCAAACTTGGCAAACCATATCTTCATGGAGCTCGCTGTGTGCACAGGGGCATCATCATGCTGGAACAGGTTTGGGCCTATTAGTTCCAGTGAAGAGAAATTGTAATGTCATTCTATACAATTGTGTGCTTCCAACTTTGCGGTTTGGGGATGAACCACATATGGGTGTGATGGTTGATGGTCAGGTTTCCACATACTTAGAAGTACTGGAAGTAGCCATAAGAAGATGGGTAAATTGTGGCCACACCACCTTCACCAGCCTGGACTGTTCCCACAAGGCAGGTTGGGTCCATTATGCAACAAACACATGACTGTTAAACCTATTTACAGACATATGTACTCATCTCAAGCGTATTCTATTGGCAGATAATGCTGCTCATCTTTTCTAGAAATAAATGATTAAAATAAGCAAGCTTGTATAATGAGCATAATTATCTGTCTGATCAAGCTTGAAATGAGTAAATAAACGTCTAGAAACAGGCGTAATAGTCTTATATTTGTGTATAAACAAACTAATGAAGACAAATGGGTGAATTAGCCTATATTTAAGAGATTTTTTTCTCGGGTGTGATTACCCGAGCTCAGGACTGAACCGTGGACCCTGGAGATGTGAGTTGGAAGCAACACACTCTGAACCATCATGATGCCCTCTTCCTGAACAATTAGGTCCTTGTGAACACTTTTTGAATGAGGTGAATGAGACAATATCGATCTCTGAGACTCCTTTTGTTCAGTTGCTGAGCAACTGAATACGCTCTGTCTGGAAAGTTTATCCATGAAACATCATCAGTGGTTAAGTTCTAGGAATTTTTATTCAAGCACAACATATTACCTCAAATTCAACATTCAGAAACCTTCCTATGCTCTTATATTGGAAAATGACCATTAAATAGCGATTATTATTAACTGTTTTCAGATCATTAGAGTTGTCTGAAAGAATCAGTGTGCTTAGTAAAAACATTAATCATAAGCATGTTCAAGCTGTTTGGCGTATCGCTGAACAAATTTTTTTGTTTTGTTTAGCTAAACAAACTCAAGTAACGTGTGTGTGTGTACGTAGCTCGTAAACACAGATGAGTTTCTATTAAGAAGAATTTTGTCTGACAGTTTGACACAGACAGCGAGGAGGACGTAGAAGAGCTGCATAGTGATTGATAGATGATAGATACACACAAAAGATGTACAAGACAAGTTTTTAAAAAAAAATGATCCATGTTTTCAACCAGGAGGCAACAAGTGGGAGGCTTTATATTCAGTCCACACAACACAAAGGCAACAATTTTGGGGGCGAAAAAACCAACATGGAGCTCATGCTCTCTCTCTCACACACACACACATAATATATATATATATATATATAAATAACCAACACACACATACATACAGTATATAAGTTATTGCAAAACTGATTGTAATAAAAGTACCCATGACCTATGAAATTATGGTCACTCTGCATTCATGTGTACGTTGATTGGTGATACTGCTGATGTTTTCCCAAGCCTACTACCAAATAATACTAAGACTAGTATCATGATCTGATATAGGGAAAAACAGTGAGAATATACAAACATCAAGAATTATATGAGAAACAGTTCAAAATTGTTCCCTCTTTGGTTTCTGTTTAATTTTTAAAAAAAAAATGCATATACATACATAGATATCACTTAAAATGAATGTTCACACACTCTCTCATTTGTTTTTGCCAGTCTGACCTCCTGTGCGTTAGTGTAGCAGATCAACAGACTCGGGAAGATGGCTGAAAGATTTCCGTTCCGTTCTGCAACATTTCATTTCATTTTGTGATACATAAAAAATGAGCACAAAGAATCAATCTTCTTATATTAGTATAAAATAAAACATAATTGAAAGCATCAGTACTTTAGTATTGATCCGCCCATCCATCCAACACCCAACACCCAGATAAGAAAAGATTTAGAAAGCCGATCCTCTCCTCCCTCGAGTTCTTCAACCGTCTAACATGACCCTATATATAGTTTCCATCCAGAGTCGATATGTCAGCAGACAATAGTATAAATATAGCCGCTCCTGTAACATATACAGTATATATACACCAGAATCCTGCTTGTATACCAGAAGCCCTGTGTTCATAATCATCAGCAAGTGCAGCATGTTATTTCATTGCACCTTGTGTATAACAGATGGAACAAGTGCTAAATGGGCAAAATTAATTCCATGCATGCGTCACGTAATGCAAATAAAAGTGAACCTGATAGACATGTGTGAATATCATCGTCATAATGATGATTAAATAAAGACTGAGAGGAAAGTCAGTCTGTGTGAAGATACCCAATGAATTCATGAAGGAAGTTCGTTCTGATCAGCTCTAAACACACACACACACACACACACACACACACACACACAGTTACAGACTAATAAATCTCAGGCTTTCATACGTTACAATAAAACACTGATTCAATTCAAATGTAGCCTCCGAACGACGTGTGATCAACTTTTGTTCACAATCTGGGGTAGACGAACGTTACTTTGGAATGATGATGATGTAGAGAAGGACTTTTAAAAAGGAACTAATGGCAAAATCATCTTGTTGGACTTTTTACACATTAGTTTAAAAGTATTCATGATATTTTTGTCACTAGTTGTCTGTGATTTTTCAATAATAAATCAAGTTGTAATCGGGTAAAAATGAATGCTAGTCAATTTATGATTGTCGCCTTGATTCGTTTAAATCCATGCATCGATCCAAATGGACCAATAATTACACCAATACTAACAAATGGAGAAATATATACAACAGGCATTGATACACTGGTATATAGTCATGGGACAGGCACAAATGTGTAAATGAATGAGTGTGTATAACTTTCTTTAACATATACCGGACACTTTTATCCAAAGCCACTTGCGTTTGAGATGGGATACAACTGAGCATTCGAGGGTTAAGGGCCTTACTCAAGCACTCAACAGTGGTGCTGGGATTTGAACTCATGACTTCCCAATCAGCAGCCCAATGACTCAATCACTCAGCTAGCACTGACCTTTGGCTTCAACCAGTCCTAATGCAACACGCATCAGGTTTCCAAGTGTGGTTGGAAGAAAGAAGCAAAAGATATTTCATAATTCCTTCCTTTGACCCAAATACAATCATCCAAGGCAGGTTTTTATTATTATTATTATTATTATTATTATTATTATTTAGCACAGGAGATATTAAGATTAATGTCTGTAAAAAGTCATTGAAATCTCTTACATATCCACATTAGCTGTCTCAGCTACAGTGCACAAACCAGTAAACTGATTTGTCACTAATCTTTTAAAGCGTAACATTATTTTAGTCACGGGAGATAAACACAGATTTATGCTGAATCATTGGCTTTGTTACTCGCTTTGTCTGAATAATTAAAGACATGTTTAGAGGGACTTCTTCCTGGAAGCCTCCATTTAGCTGCTGAACTCTGAGTCATGTTGCCAGATTGCTACTTTGTTGTCCATCTGGTGTACTGGTGTACTTTTAATTCCAAAACTGCTGTACTATTCCAGCAGTAATTATTTATGATTTAGACATTTCTTAATGCTTTCTGGGAATGCCTGTTAAAAGAAGCTAAAAGAAGCTAAAAGAAGAAATGGAGCCGGAACAATAATACAGGTAATAAAAGTACCAGTTGAACGTGTGAATGTTTCAGTGTACGTGTTTCCATGGTAACTTTCATTTAGCACCAATGCATGCGACATGGCAGCCATGACGTAATCCCATGTATGAGCCTGGCAACCATTTTGGAATTGTAAAACGATTAAGCCCAGAGTTGGATTTGGATTCAGATACTGAAGAGATAAATGCTGAGCTAGCACAGATAGTCACCATGGTTACCCCCAGAGTTGGAAAACAAACTTATCACGTACGGTTTGATTGATGTTGAGTTAGATATACAGTACATTTAGGTTAATAAAATGCTCCTGTTAGCATTATGCAACCCACTAGCTATTTTTTTTGTAACCTAGCTCAACTTGGCCATATACCCTAATGACAAGAACAGCACCATCTCTCCATAGCTGAAATGTCACCACTAATTTTTATTATTCCAGATCAATGCCTGTGTGTTCCATAGTAGCAAATATGAAAATGTACTGTATTCACCCGGCTTAAGTAATGACACTTGAACAACAAAACCAGAATACAATACAATATAAACCACGATACTAAATTACATAGTAGGGTGGGTGAGATGCTGATTTTTGCCTGATTGAAATGTTCCATTTTAAAATATCATGATAAATGATTTAATCATCCAGAACCAATAGCTTTAAATAGACAGGAAAGTGAGTACTTAAACCATTTCAGGTTTAAGGAGCAACAGCTCTGTGGTATGAAGGACAATAAATACATTGGTATGTTTAGAGCTGAGACAAAGAGACAGAGAGAGAGAGAGAAATATGGACTGTTTAGAGTACCACTACAAGGGTGTCTGAAAAGTAAAAGAAATCAATGGGAATATGTTAAGCAAAATCCACAAAAACGTAATACAGCTGCTGAGGAAATCAGTCCCTCCGGGATTTTGTGCTCCCAGAAATTAATGCCAGATCAAGCGAACTCCGCAATGTTCGGAGGATAGATTTGGGCAGATTTTCCATAGATTTGGGCCGAGATGCATCATGTGACATCACAACACGCATTCAGCCACAGCCCTCTTTGACTCACGTGCATCGAACATGAGTACAGCTAAAAGGTCTCGTTTACAAACATCACTGCGAAAGCCGTGCAAAACAATTTTGTGCGATTGGGATTTTTCGCCATTTCAAGTAGTTTTGAAAAAAGTCACAGCAAAATCAAGCATTTTTGGCCGAAATCACAAAAAACTCTGCAAAATCCTGTACTGACTGGAACACGCGTATAGAGCATAAGGCTGAACAGGTGTGTTGTAAATAATAAACATTAAATAAGGTATATCTATCTATTTTCTGTACCGCTTTTCCTACACAGGGAGCCTGGTTCCTATCCCAGGGAACTCTGGGCACAAGGCAGGAGACACCCTAGACAGGATGTCAATCCATCGCAGGGAACAATCGCACACACACTCACACACCAGGGACAATTTAGAGATGCCAATTAGCCTACAATGCATGTCTTTGGAGTGGTGAGGAAACTGGAGTACCCGGAGGAAACCCTCAAAGCACGGGGAGAACATGCAAACTCCGCGCACACAGGGCGGAGACGGGATTTGAAGCCACTCTGCCCCCCTAAATTAGGTATATGTAGTTTTAATCTCATTGGTTCTTGACTTTTCAGACACCCTGTATTTTAAACCATGGTGGATCCAATCCAACATGGCAACCCTGTGTTTTAAGAATTCGTTCCAACACAGACACATACGTCTCCTACTGACCGCATTGTTGCAGTAAATGCATGCAGGGTGAAAGACAGAGCTAGGTTTAAAGCACAAGGTCCTCACACAGGGTGTGTGCATTATTTAATTCACGCCCAGCTCACTATAAAACGCATCACGTGCGGTATTACAAATGCACGTGACGGCTGTCCTTTAGTGAAGAGTCTGCAAATGACCCGTGATGATGATGATGATGGGGGGGGGGGGGGGGGGCAAACAACAACAAAAAAAAACGCCCAGTCTGGCAGCAGTGGCGGCGGCACGAGCGCGAGCCGTGTCCATGGTGCTGAAACATGCTGCACATTTCAGGATCATTCTCTGAGAAAGGGGAGAGGAAGAAAAAAAAACCCCAACAACAACAACAAAAGAAATCCAGTGAAAATAATGTTTGCATGGCTGTGAAATAATACACGTGTCATTGATGAGCTGTCGCGTCACTTTTCAGTAACCTCAGTAAGCAAATCATAGGTTATTACACAGTAGATGTAACGCACGCGCGTTGACTCGGCACGCGGTGCTGCACGTCAAACGTCATGTCATGCATATATGAAGCTTTAAAATAAAATAAGAAAGAGAGAGAGAGAGAGAGAGATTTACGGCTTGGGTGATGACTAGGACTAAAAGGACGTTGGCTGGTGAGCAGTTGCTGGATGATGCGTTGCTGCGCGCGCGCTCCTTACCGTCTCTCTCGCATAGCTGTAGTGACTCCAGGCTCAGGTTCTTGGCCACCGTGCCCTCGCGCGGGCTCAGCTGGCCCGGCACCGCCATGATGATCCACTCAGATCTGCGTCCGGAATGCAATGCTATCTTATACGCGTGTGTGCGTGTGTGTGCGCGGTGCGGAGTTTTCTACCGATACAGGGAGTGACCGAGAGGGAGAATTTCTCTCTTTCTCTCTCTCTACGTCACCACCTTTAACACACAGCATACATGAAATCAACCAATGCGCAGGTCAGTTGCACGTGATCACCCCTTACACACACACTTCCACTATTATTTAACACACAGCCATGCTACATTCAAGCGTGTTTAACACGTGCGTGCATAGTCTCTATTCCCTATACACCCATGAGTGCACAACTACGATGCAATACTACTACTACTACTACTACTACTACTACCAATAATAATAATAATTATTATTATTATTACTACTAGCAATGCATTGTGGGATTTTATCGATATTCGTACTGAGTATGTGTGCACACACATGCATACATACATACATACACATATATTATACACACACACACACACACACACACACACACACACACTTACTAGTGAATAAACTGTCAAAAATAAAGGTACTCTTTGCTGTAGTTGGGGATGTACCATCAAGGGTACACATTGTAGCTGGGAATGATGTGTATGATACCTTACTTTAACTTTGACCTAATTAAAGCAGTGTTCTTTATTTAAAAAAAAAAATTCAAGTATGTTAAAGACCTTAGTGATGAGCACTAAAGGCACCACCTCAGCAATAAGGAAAAATACAGTTTGGTACCTTTATTTCTGAAAGTGTGGACTATGATTTTTCACTTAAGGTAATTAATTAATTCCTATTTCTGAATGTTTGCTCTGTCATAAGCACTTCTTATTTTATTAGATGATACAAACTGACTAACCTATTGGTCATAGTATTAGATATACACTATGTGGGCACACCCATATGTGGTTCTTCCCCAAACTGGTGCCATAAATTCTGAAGCACACATCTTTGCAGAATGACTTTTATGCTGTAGCTTGACAATTTCCCTTCACTTGAACTAAGAGGCCTAAAACTATTCCAGCATGACGACGCCCCTGTGCACACAGCGAGCTCCATGAAGACATGGTGTGTTAAGGTTGGTGCTGAAGAACTCGACTGTCCTGCACAGAGCCCTGTCCTCATCCCCAATGAACACCTTTGGGATGAACTGGAACACCGACTGCACCCCAGGCCTCCTCAGTGCCTGACCTCACTAACGCTCTTGTAGCTGAATGAACACAAATCCCCACAGCCACGCCCCAAAATCTAGTGGAAAGCCTTCCCAGAAGAGTGCAGCTTTTTATAACAGCAAAGGGGGAATAAATCTGGAATGGAATGTTCATCAAGCACATATAGGTGTGATGGACAGGTGTCCACATAGCAAGTCCTAAAAGTAGATAAAGAGAACCCGGTTAAACAAATGAGACAAAAATATTATACTTGGCCATTTATTTATTGATGAAAATGATCCAATATTACATGTGAGGTGTGAATGGTAAAAGTATGTGAACGTTTGCTTTCAGTATCTGATGTAACCCGCTTCTGCAGTCCTGCACATGGGCTTGGAGGAATTTTAGCCCGTTCCTCAGTACAGAACAGCTTCAACTCTGGGATGTTGGTGGGTTTCCTCACATGAACTGCTTCCTTTGGATCCTTCCACAACATTTCTATTGGATTAAGGATAGGACTTTGACTCGGCCAGTCCAGAACATTAACTTTATTCTTCTTTAACCGTTCTTTGGTAGAACGACTCGTGTGATTAGGATCGTTGTCTTGCTGCATGGTCCACTTTCTCTTGAGATTCAGTTCACAGACAGATTTCCTTTAGAATTCGCTGGTATAATTCAGATTCATTGTTCCATCAATGATGGCAAGTCAACCTGGCCCAGATGCAGCAAAACAGGCCCAAACATGAAACTACCACCACCATGTTTCACAGATGGGATAAGGTTCTTATACTGGAATGCAGTGTTTTCCTTTCTCCAAACATAACGTTTCTCATTTAAACCAAAAAGTTCTTTTTTGGTCTGATTCCTCCACAAAACATTTTTCTAATAGCCTTCTGTCTTGTCCATGTGATCTTTAGCAAACTAAAGACGGGCAGCAATTCTTTATAGAGAGCAGTGGCTTTCTCCTTGCAACCCTGCCATGCACACCATTGTTGGTGCACACCAGTGTTCTCCTGATGGAGGACTCATGAACATTAGCCTTACATTTACATTTTATGGCATTCGGAAGACACCCTTATCCAGAGCGACTTACATTCATCTCATTTATCCATTTGAGCAGTTGAGGGTTGAGGGTTAAGGGCCTTGTTCAAGGGCCCAGCAGTGCCAGTTTGGCAGTGCTGGGATTTGAACTCATGGTGAAAAGTCCAACGTCGTAACCACTGGGCTACCACTGGCCCCAGGTCTTTAGTTGCTTAGTCGTTACCCTGGGTTCCTTTGTGACCTTGTGGACTATTACACATCCTGCGCTTGGAGTGATCTTCATTGGTCCCGTGGAGGGTATCAATGGTCTTAAATTTCCTCTATTTGTACACAATCTCTCTGACTGTGGATTGGTGACATCCAAACTGTTTAGAGATGGTTCTGTAACCTTTTCCAGCCTGATGAGCATCCTCAATTCTTTCTGAGGTCCTCAGAAATCTCCTTTGTCCGTGTCATGATAAACTTCTACAAACATGTGTCGTGAAGATCAGACTTTGATGGATCCATGTTCTTTAAATAAAACAGGGCGCCCACTCACACCTGATCGTCATCCCACTGATTGAAATCACCCGACTCTAATTTCACCTTCAAATTAACGGCTAATCCGAGAGGTTCACATACTTTTGCCACTCACAGATATATAATACTGGATCATTTCCCTCAATAAATAAACGACCAAGCATAATATTTTTGTCTCATTTGTTTAATCGGTTTCTCTTTGTCTACGTTTAGGACTCGTGTGAAAATATTATGTTGTTTAAAGGTCATGTTTATGCAGATATACAGAAAATTCTAAAGGGTTCACAAACATTCAAGCACCGCTATAGATTATAGCTTTTAAAGTCATTATAATTCTGTTATTTTCCATATTAATGCTTTTGCGTCAATCGTTAAAAATGCTAGAGTGGATACAAATTAATATGAACAAGATTCCTTTAGAGAGACTACTCCTACAGCATCACACACACACACACACACACACACACACACACACACACACACACACACATTTCAACATCCTCCCTGCATTACCGCTGATATCGCCTCCATTGGCACTAATGTCCTTATTTGGTATGGGAGCAGCGCACACCACATCAGTACTCAGTACTGCTTCCTGTTGAAACCGGAACAGTGAAGAATCACAGGACAAAACACTGAAAACTTGATACAAAACACAGGAGGATTTTACACACACACACACACACACACACACCCCCAACAGAATTAGGATAGAATTAAATAGTATAGTATAGGCCTGATATACACAGAATAATGAAATATAAATAATTATTAACCACTTAAATATAATAAAATTTTTAAGATCCCAATTATAATATGAATGAAATATAGTATAAATATGTACAATTACAACCCAAATTCCAAAAAAATTGGGATAGTATGGATGGAAAATGCTAATAAAAACAAAGAGGAGTGATTTGTAAATGTACTTTGATGTGTATTTAAACTAGAAACGAATAAAGACAAGGTATTTGATATAGGTATATCTTTAACCTAATCAACTGCATCGTTTTTTGAAGATAAACATTTATTTTGAAATTGATGCATGCAAGACATTCCAAAAAAGTTGGGACAGGGGCAATTTAGGACTAACATCTATGTGAGAAGTTGAAATAAGGTGGTGATGTGAAACAGGTGAGGAGATCGTCTAATCATAGTATATAAGGAGACTTCAAAAAAGGCCTAATCCTTCAAGAGCAAGGACGGGTCGAGACTCGCCAATCTGCCAACAGATGCGTCAGTGAATAATCCAACACTTTGAGAAGAACATTCCCCAAAGACAAATCGGTAGGATTTTGGGCATTTCACCTTCTACAGCGCACAATATAATTAAAAGATTCAAGGAATCCGGTCAAACCTCGATGCGTAAAGGGCGAGGCTGAAAACCACTTCTGAATGCACGTGATCTCCGATCCCTCAGATGTCACTGTCTTAAAAACCGTCATGAGTCTGTAATGGAGATCCTGACATGGGCTCGGGAATACTTTGGTAAACCTTTGTCAGTCAACACCATTCGCTGCTGCATCCACAGATGCAAGTTAAGGCTTTACTGTGCAAAGCAGAAGCCAAACATCAACACTGTCCCGAAGCGCCGCCCACTTCTCTGGGCTCGGTCTCATCTGAGATGGACAGTAGCACAGTGGAATCGTGTTTTGTGGTCCGAGTCAACATTTCAAATAGTTTTTGGACAAAACAGCCATCGTGTTCTTCGGGCCAAAGAGGAAAAGGGCCATCCAAGCTGTTATCAGCATCAGGTAAAAAAGCCAGTGTCTGTCATGGTATGGGGGTTCACATCTGTGAGGGCACCATTAATTCAGAAAGATATGTACACATTTTGGATCGACATATGCTGCCATCCAAAGGGAGCCAACGTCAAACCACATTCTGCCCGGATTACAAGCGCATGGTTACATAAGCAGAGTGTGGTAGATTGGCCTGCCTGCAGTCCTGACCTGTCTCCGATTGAGAATGTGTGGCACATTATGAAGTGTAAAATAAGGCAACGAAGGCCCTGTATAGTTGTGCAGCTGAAGAAATGCATAATGGATGAATGGGGGAAAATTCAGTTTGCTAAACTTAACCTACTGGTGTCTTCACTCAGCACCCAAATGCTTACTAAGTGTTACTAAAAGAAAAAGTGATGTTACACAGTGGTAAACAGTTGACTGTCCCAACTTTTTTGGAGTGTGTTGCAGTCATCAGATTTGAAATGAG
>JANDJT010000228.1:27416723-27427781 GCA_024331685.1 Stegophilus panzeri
CTCCAGTATTTTTCATTGCGATATTCAAGATAAAATACTCATGCCTAGTCTTTATGTTTAAAAAAAAAAAAAAAAAAAAAAAAAAAAAAAAAAAAAAAAATAAAAAAATTAAAAAAAAAAAAAAAAAAGAGAGAAAACCTACACACCTTACTATCCTTGTGAGGATAGTGTAAAAAACAATAATAAAAAAATAAAAATTAAAAAAAGAGAGAGAGAAAACCTACACACACACACCTTACTATCTTTGTGAGGATAATGTAAAAAACAATAAAAAATTTTTTTAAAAATTAAAAAAAAAAAAGAGAGAGAGAGAAAACCTACACACCTTACTATCCTTGTGAGGACCTTCCCTAATGAAAACTGTAGTCTTTGTTTGAGGGAAAAAAAAAAATCCTTTCCTCATGACAACCAATGAAATCTCCTCACAAGATCAAACCGGTCAGATATTAACTATTCTTGACTATTTGGTCCCCACCAAGATATAAACACACACACACACACACACACACACACACACCTGGCCTGTATATATCTGTGTATATAGAACTACGCCTGCTACAACAGAGCCAACATCCAAACACTCACCAGGCATCAGCGGAGCAGAGGAAAAACACGGCGGTGTGTGAAATTAAACACTCGTACTCCACTAAACGAGAGCGGAACGATCTGGAACGCGGGTTTCTTAATTACCCGAGAAAGCTGTCTGGCATCGAAAACCATGTTCTACAATAAAACTAATCTCTACAACGAAGTGTATTTGGAAACCTGTGAGCAAATCTTGACGCACATTATGAGGAAAAAATTTATATACATGAATATCACTGGGATTAGTTTCTTTTTATTTCACACGTTTAATACATTTTTTTTTAAAGGATATTATTTTGTTAGATTTATTATTTTAACTGGAGTATAATTCATTTGCATATTTTATTTATTACTTTTTAGGTTTTTTTAAAATTATTATTATTTTTATTTATTTATTTTATTTTTGTTTACGCCCCCCAAAATATCTGAAATACTACACAAACCACCCGAACCCCTTTTTGGTGTACGGTTATCATTCACATCTTGTATATGATTTTATTTTAAAAAAAAAAAAATATACATACACCGATCGGCCAGAACAATAAAACCACTGAGAGGTGACGTGAGTAACATTGATTATCTCGTTACAGTTGCACCTGACGAGGGGTGGGATATATTAGGCCGCAGGTGAACAGTCAGCTCTTGAAGTTGACGTGTTGGAAGCAGGAAAAATGGGCAAGCGTAAGGATCTGAGTGACTTTGACAAGGGTCAAATTGTGATGGCTAGACGACTGGGTCGGAGCGTCTCCAATACAGCAGGTCTTGTCGGGTGTTCCCGGTATGCAGTCGTTATTACCTACCAAAAGTGGTCCAAGGAAGGACAACCGGTGACGGGCGCCCAAGGATCAGTGATGGCTTCCCCAGATCTCAATCCGATCGAGCATCTGGGGGACGTTCTAGACAAACAAATCCGATCCATGGAGGTCTCACCTCGCAACTTAGAGGACTTAAAGGATCTGCTGCGAACATTTTGGCACCAGATACCACAGCACACCTTCAGAGGTCTCGAAGGTGGAGTCCATGCCTCGACGCTGAGGTCAGAGCTGTTCTGGCGGCACAAGGACGACCGACACGTTATTAGGCAGGTGGTTTTAATGTTATGGCTGATCGGTGTAGAAGTGTTTTACAGTAGCGCACATACTTCAAATTGGAATAAAATACAGTTTAAAATTTTTTTTTTAATTTTTTTTTTTTTAAATCACTTCACAATGTTTCTGACCTTTGTGTGATGGAAGCAGCAGACTGCTTGTGGTGTGTTTAAGTTGTGAGCTTAAGTTGTGTTTAAAGTCTGGCAGTAGACAGGTGATGGTTGAGTGCATCGCAGTTCAGGCTGATTTGTTGGAAACAGATTCGTCTTGTTGTGGACATTCCTCACACCACATCCAGAACAAATGGGGTCAGTGTACGGGAAAAACATACTTTTAAAAAAAAAAAAAAATTATTATTATTATTTTTTTTTTTTAATGCAAGTAAGTAAATAAATAAATAAATAAACAAACAGATAAACATGTGGACATGTAACTCAATCCTCTTGCTATGGTCAAATTCCTTTCGCAAGAGTTTTGCAGCACAAAGCATTACAACCTGCTGTGACAGCATGATTTCTTTCTCGTTCCTCAGAGTCTCTCAGCCTCGGTCATTCTCTTTCTCCATCCTAACTGCTACTTGGCTCAGGTTTTAGTGGTGTGTGTGTGTGTGTGTGTGTGTGTGTGTGTGTGTGCATCAAGAATCTCTAATAACCAAGTGGTTGTTTTTTTGCCAAACTGTGGTTCAGATGGAAAAAGTTTTCGCTCTCAAATCCATTAAGAGTCCACATGGAAGGACTTCAAACCCAAAAACTGGCCATCTTTTTTTATTAACGGATCCGCGAGTGTTCACGTGCTGTGATCAAACTCAGGAGATCCCACAACAATTCTAGCATCAATCATTAACTAATATCAGCTCAGTCATCGGTGATGCTGTGGTGAGTCAGGTTGTGATGGGGTCATGTTAAGTCACGGTGTATGGTTAGCACGTTTGCCTCGCACCGCCAGGGTTGGGGGTTCGATTCCTGTCTCTGCCCTGCGTTCTCCCCGTGCTCCGGGTACTCTGGTTTCCTCTCCCACTCCAAAGACCTGCGTTTTAGGCTGATTGGTATTTCCAAACTGTCCCCCAGTGTGTGATGGGTAGGCATCCTGTCCAGGATGTCTCCCGCCTCATGCCCAGAGTTCCCTGGGATAGGCTCCAAGCTCCCAGTAACCCTATGTAGAATAAGCGGTACAGAAAATGGATGGAATCATCCGGAGATCGCAAATTCGAATCCTAACAAACGCACAGCCATCGTGCGTCCTGGGCCACCGCCAAGGACGCAAAATTGTCTGTGCACGCTGGCTAGGAGGGGTGGACTACTCTCCCTCCCAGTCTAACACAAAGACAGTAGCCAATCAGCAGTGTCCGTGAGCTCATGTATGTGGAAGAGGGCTGATATCACTTTCAGGTTGACTACGGAATCCATGCACAGTTGTATAAATAAAGCACATACTGAAGATAAATGACTAAAACCCTCGACCCCAAACACCTTGTCTAAGGTTAAAGGTGAATCCAATGTCCATTAGATTATAACCAGAAGGCTGCATGTTTAAATCCCAGGATATTCCCATATATCTACTGTCTGTCCTACACCTGTGCTTCCACAACACGCATCCGGATATACACAGACCCGGACTATAACCCAGGACCACGCTGTTCCACACCCCAGTGATGAGCGAATTTCTCCTCCTCCCCTCCTTTCTAATCATCTCTGAAGCATTGCGTAACGAGGTTTTTGTTATAAACTCCAAATAACAAAAATGTTCTCATCCGTGAAGGAAAACGTTTCAGCAATGTACAAACAGAGCTTAAATCACGGCTGCGCTTGTGCAGCTGGGGCCGAGGCTGTGATCTGGATTTCAAGAGCACTCTTCGACTGACTGCAAACTTTCGTCACGTTACTGACGGGAACCAGAGGCATTTCCAGAAGTTACACAAAACACAATAGCAGATGGCACTGCAAGGCTGACGAGGGGTTTAACCGTGGCACCGTACCCTAGAATTCCCGCGTGCCAAATCGAGACTCGCACACATTCCTTTTACACTCGTCCACTGAAATGAAGAATAACGCGATCGTTTTCATAATCGTATAAATGTTCGTGTGGCACTGTGGAACACTCTGTCGTATGTAGCTATTAAGCATGCCTTATAAATAACCAACTGCTTTTACCTTAAACATTTTATAGCTCGTTTATAGTTATATATCCTTATAGTTTTGCCAACATCCGCATCTGAACCTTTCACGCGCTCAAAACCTGGTACGTTGTTGGAATACTTATGTCCAGCTTTGCGTCATTCAGAAGACGTTCTGCAAGGACGCATGAATAACGACTCCTGTGTAGAGTAGATTTCACGGAATTTACACTTCAAACACTTGAGTTTGTTTTTATGTTCTTGGAGTCTGGTGGCTCATACATGACTCAAAGCTGCCAACATCTCCTCGACGTGAACAGCTCACAAGACAAACACACACACTGTAACCGTGACAACACTCTTACCAGTCCTAGCTAGTTTCTGCTAACTAACTAGCCTAGCTTGATCTATAGATCAGAATGATCGTCGTCATCGGTAACGCAGATGAAATAAAGACTGGTGTAACTCTGGTCATGAGGAGATTGTTTGCCATAAATCTCTTCATATTCGCTCACTAACAAGACTCGTTTCTCCTCACCAGCACTCTGTCCTCCATCTTGGTTTTCTCACTTGTCTGCCAAGAAAAAAAAAAAAAAAAAAAAAAAAAAAAAAGCGCTTGATGTCACTCTGCACTTCACTGAAATCTTTTTTTCAACTTTGGAAACTCCGTTATGACCAAAAAACAAACAGAGATGGCTGAGCATTTTAAAAGTGGCCAAGAAACAATCAATATGCCGCAACCCTGACCAGGATAACATGGTTACTGAAGAGGAATGAATGAATGAATGATTAACACTGGATTTGTCCGTAGTACTGAAGTCAATGAAGAGAAAGGAGGAGCTTGTAGGCCTCAGGAAGGCAGTAGTAGGATCTGGAAGGATCCCTCTAGGCCTAAGATGCTTGTGATAGTTTATGTAGTGAACAGGATTCTCATCAGTGTGTGGTTGGTGAAGCAGAACCATGAAGATTTCCCTTCACTGGAACCAAGAGGCCCAAACCTGTTCCAGCATGACGAACCCCCCTGTACACAAAGCCAGCTCCAACTCGAGTGTCCTGCACAGAGCCCTGACCTCAACCCCACTGAACACCTTTGGGATGAACTGGAACACCGACTGCACCCCTGACCTCCTCACACGACATCAGTACCTGATCTCACCAATGCTCTTGTAGCTGAATGAATGCAAATCCCCACAGCCACGCCCCAAAATCTAGTGGAAAGCCTTCCCAGAAGAGTGGAGGTTACAATAAGAGCAAGGGGGGCGGAGTATATATAAAACCAGATTTTTGTAGGACTAATTTTTAATAACTGTAGAAACATAATTAGTAGTTCTCGTAACTCGTATATGAGATCGGCCCCACGTTTTAAAATGAGACTAGTGCGAACCGAACGAGCCACGGTTTAGAAGGAATCCTTCCATGTGAATGCAAAACAGCGATTATGAGCCCCGCCCACAAACGTACTATGCACAAGCAGTCCTAAGTGCTACACCAAGCTTGATAATGTCCTTCAAGTCTGCAATCTGATTGGCTCTTCCATGTATATGCATCAGACTGTGACCTAAGCTGTTGGGGGAAGAAACAGTCACTAAACTGAAGAAGAAGAAGAAGAAAAAAAAATAAAATAAAAATAAAATAAATAAATAAAAACCCACCAACACATCTTTGGTAGAAGATTTGGGCCAGTAAACATGGTTTGTTGATTGCAGCGTCCATCAAATGACCACTTGAAAAAGTACCAGACTAGAAGATGGCTACTTTGCACGGCTGTGGTGAAAGACATGCTAACGAGCCAGACGCTTGTGATGGTGTTTATATGGTCCATAAAGTGAATTCTGTGAGATAATAGTGAGATAAAAGAGTATTAAAGCAGTATTAGTAATGAGTAGTATAGTAAACAGGATGTTTACACCCTAGGTGTGCACCGTGGAGCTTCTGCAGCTTGAGGAGAAAGCGTGGGAAAAATTCTGACTCCACATCTCCACATCTCCTTCAGGAAGTGGCTCATTGTCAAAGTATTCAGTGGAAGCATGTCTGAGTGATATTAAAGTGCAGTGTCTGAGGGACAGGCTGAACGAGCCGTGCTGCTGTAATTCCCGTCTCTCCTTGTACAACCAATAAAGCCAGCTTTATCTATCTACACATCTATTGCTTTGCTTCGTTTCTGCCGTTTTTGGCCGACTGCTGCGGCTCGAGCAGATCAGAGCGAGACCACACACGAATGACGGAACACACATTCACACGTTTAAAACACGCCTTTTTGTCTTCCTCGGCACTCAAGTGGCTTCCATTAGAGGAAAGTAAACACTCGGACATAAAAAAAAAAAATTTAAATAGGAGAGATGAGCCTTGTACACACTTGTGTCGATATCCGTCTTTACATGCTTGGGTGGAATACTTAGGACCCGATTCTGGGCTTGTTTGGGGGCGGGGCTTATAAGCGTAGGTTTTGCGCTCGCATAGCAAAAAAGATAGTTTTGCGTTCCAAAACGGAGCCTCGTGCGCTATTCCGTACGTCGCTTCATCAGATTCAACTGATCCATCCGTTTGCTGTCGATTTTTTTTAGCATCCTGTTGTACAAACGCAAAACAAATATAGTGCATAGATCATATTCGGATAGATCATATTTACGAACTGAACGCACACCAATGCCACCACTAAGTCGTAATTACGAGTGGAGAAACTTGGGATTTTCTTTGAGCTCTGATTTTCCAAATCGGTGGCGCGTCAGTAAGAAACCACGGTGGAAAAATCAGTGGTCTTTAGTTGGCGGTAAATTTGCTGAAATCGAATGTTTACTCGCCTCAGGAGCTGAGTTTAGTTACTTTGTGTTTGCTAGTCTATATGCAGCAAGTTATTGAAGCGTCTTTGTCAGGCTTTTTTTTTTTTTTTTTTTTTAAATTTACAATAAAACAAGCTAACCGCCTGCACAAAATATAATAGATACAATTACGATATGAATATCTAACGATAAAGTTTACAGCGGATTCATAAATTGGTTAAAAAAAAGTAAAAGGCATAACACACCTGGTGCGCATTCTTTGTTAAAAACAAACTACTTTTTGTAGTTAATTAAGAAAAGGTACACCGCCATCTTGCTCCGACCTTGAACGCACCTGACGTCGTAATTACGACTTCCCAACTCGTAAACACGGACTTCCCAGGACGACTCGAACGTACAGTTACACCTCAGTGACCATAATAACCCTTTCAGGGGCATCATGGAAGCAGAAACAGGAAGTGACCAGGAGGAAATGAACCAATCACGTTACTCTGCGCGTGAGTCGACACATTTACACATGCGTGTTCTTGCACATTTGCATTCAAAGAGAGTTTGTATGCACAATATAAAAAATTTAATTTATATATAAGAGACTGCTCCACTAACTCTTCTGCTTCATCTGAAAAAAGAATGAGGGAATGAAAAATAAATAAATAAATCACACAAAGAAACCAGCACCAGCAAAAAAAAAAAAAAAAAAAAAAAAGGCAGAAACTCACAATGTTTAATCTTTTCTGTTTATCTCGAGCTTTTTCTAAATCTGAAATTCCCAGATTCCTGAACATGACTCTGCCGTGTGAAACAACATTTCTGCGTTCTTCTGAGCCAAAAAAACAGCCGAGCTCGTCGATTCTTTTGTTTCTGAACAATAGGAAATAAACGAGGACAGGGACTGCAATAGTTCTGCGGTTTTCCACACATTCAGGGACACATTTTTACATGATTTCTGCAGTGACAACAGGATTAGGGAAAAAGTTTATGGTATTCCCATGGGAATGATGATAGAAAGTGAATCAAGACAGCAGTAACGAGGAGAAAAGCAGGATATAGGCAGATAGATCAGTTCCAAGAAAGAGAGATGAAACACACTGATACTGAGATTTCACACAGTTGTTTTTCCACCTTTTTACTTTTTTTTTTTTTTCCCCTTTCTGACTGGACAGGATGCCAACCCATCTCAGGGCACAATCGCACACACTACGGACGATTTGGAAATGCCAATCAGATTACAGCACATGTCTTTGGACTGGGGGAGGAAAACCCGGAGGAAACCCCGAAGCACGGGGAGGACATGCAAACCCCATGCACACAGGACGGAGGCAGGAATCGAACCCCCAGCTGTAGAGGTGTGAGGCAAAAGATGCCACTAAGGCACAATGCCCCCTAAATAAATCTAAAAAAAACGCATTTATTGTAAGGAAAAAGCCTTCGCAAGACTACAGTTTGCCAGTGAGCATACAGGTAAAGACCAGGCCTTTTGGAGTAATGTGCTCTGGACAGACGAATCAAAGATAGAGTTGTTTGGCCACAGTAACAGCGGACATGTGTGGCACTGACCAAAGACAGCTTTTCAGACGAAGCACCTCATACCAACTGTTAAGCATGGTGGTGGAAACGTTATGGTTTGGGGTTGCTTTGCTGCCTCAGGGACTGGACAGCTTACATTCATTAATTCAACCGTGAGTGCTTGAAGATAATGTGAGGCCATCTGCCAAGTGTAATAATAATAATAATAATAATAATAATAATAATAATAATAATAAACAGTTGCAATATTAATTTGTATTTATAGCCTACCATATAGCGGGAGATTTTATGTTAATAAAATTACATAATCACAATCAAACGCCCTACATGGTGGTGTCTGTTAGTTTGTCACGGGTTTGTTTGAGCGCAGCAAAATCCAGTCAGGCGAATTCTGCGATTTCTTGTTGCGAAACCAAATGTTACATCGGCGATCTGGGAACGTTTTGGATTCGGGCCTAACGAGAGAGGTGACCCAATAAATTTGGATGAAGCCATATGTCGTCTCTTTAATATCCACTAATTCTCCTTCTCCCCTTGTGTGCGGTCACAACAGCGTTTCCCACAGCGCCCTCAGGCTGTTTCTCATTGCAACAACACGACACAACAAGGCTGTATTGAGTTGCTAAAATAAAGCCTTATTTAATGTTTTTATATTTAGGTTTTTATTTCATTTAAGCCTAAAAAAATCACATTACATTATATTATATTATACAGTGATATAAATTTCACTTCCTCCTCTCCCACACCTACCTTAATGCTCTCAGTGTAGACAAAGTGATGGACAAAGTGACGAAAAAAAAAAAAAAAAAAAAAGAAAAAGAACAAAAGAAACCAAAGTATCATTTCAAACCAAACTGGCAAAATAATGATGATCTGATCTCAGTCGGCTCGCGTTTACTACCGAGAGCTGATGTCTGTGAAATTCCCCGAAGCTCAACGGGACAAAGTGAATGCTTTGTCTACGAGTGGAGAGAGAAATGTCAACACCTATGAGAAATCCACTTCCTCAAGTCACATACACGTGTGTGTGTTTGTGTGTGTGAGAGAGAGAGAGAGAGAGACACTATAGTAACAACTTACACAGAAACTTGTTTGGTGGATGTTCAACAACATTAAATGTAGCTATAAATGGATAAAAAAATACAACGTATTCTTTAATTAACAAAAATTGTCATGTTAAAAAAAAATCTGGTATAAGAGGAATTAGTCACTTAAATGACATGATGTCATTAGGAAAATAATCAACCTCTAGGTGGTAACAGCGGCGGTTGGGGTTCAGGTGGTAGAGCGGGTTGTACACTAATCGTAGGGTCGGCGGTTCGATTCCCGGCCCACGTGACTCCACATGCCAAAGTGTCCTTGGGTAAGACGCTGAACCCCGAGTTGCACCCGATGGCAATTTAGCACCTTGCATGACAGCTCTGCTACCATTGATGTGTGTGTGTGTGCGTGTGTGTGAGAATGGGTGAATGAGAACCAGTGTAAAGCGCTTTGCAGAACCGCTAAGGTTAAAAAAAAAGCTCTATATAAGTGCAGACCATTCGCATTGAGCTGTATCACACCATAATCTAACGCCATAGATTGTCGTTCATTATTTTCCTGTAACGGCATCACCGATGCTTCTCTATTATATCGGGAGAAACTTTAAAAACAAGTGCAAAACGTACGTAAATGTAGAAAGTTGAGCCCTTACCTTTTGGAAAAAATCCTCTCCTCCGATGACTCGCCCTTCACTGGCTGCTACAAGAGAGAGAGAGAGAGATTGATTGATTGATTGATTGATTGAATCAGGGTACACTGTGAGTAACATGCATCTCATGCTAACTCAGTTAAAGCTGCACAATACATCGTCTGTCAATCACTGACTGCGTTTACTGTACATGCACATGAAATTCAGTTTAAGGTCTTGCACCCATATTCCGAATACGACGGTTGTTGTAAGTATGCCCGGGTTGCCCGAGCATCCGATAGCACCCACAATTCCATGCGGACCGAGCGTGCGCACATGTCTCCTTTCAGTGGATTTTCTGAATAAGGTGTTTACGTGCAACAAATTTCCGATTAAAACCGGCATATTACAGGGGAACTGCGGCGTTTACACGACTCAATACTAAATAGAATATTGCTAAATTCCGATTAATATCAGAATATTGATGTGCATGTAAACCTAGTTAGTATCACAATATTGTCCATTGCAATGCATTACTAATATACAATTAGTAATTGGTTTGTTTTTGTTTTTTTAAATACTCTTAAAATGTACTCCAAAACTGGAAGGAAGCTATTGAGAAATATTTTTTAGTTTTTTCAGAAATCTGACCATGATCTAGTTTGGATCAATTCCAAATATCGAATCAATTCATCTGCAGGTTATGAAGATAATTCTATACAAACCCTACAAACATTCAACAAGTAGTTCTTGAGATATCGCAATATATAACGACGGATAAACACACGAACAACCTGAAAACATACTGCCTCCTCTACCTAGTGGGGGATAAAAGTCAAAAAATTTAAAAAGATCTTTAGTTTCCAAGCAACCTCAGAACTCTAATATAAGGTATATCTATAGTTCGAACTCTCTTCCTTTTCTAGAACAGCTGCTCTGACAGTAGTTCTGGCTTTGAGGTAAATCCCAGGTTTATATTAACGCGCTCGTTCTAATACGTTATCGTTTTTATAGTAACAGCTCGTTCACAAAGACTTGTGCGGTGGACGCGCCACGTTGAAAAAAACGTGCGTAACTGATGACGAGGTGAGGTTTTCTGCGAGAAGACGTTTATTTAACATTTTCGGAAGGAGCCTCCAGTGTCAGACATCTGGAACAGGGAGAGGTAAAGTTTTCCGAAAGTCTTCAGGATGCAGGAGTTTGAGCTTTCCAATTTCTTATTAACTGAGAGAGGGAGAGAGAGAGAGAGAGAGAGAGAGAGAGAGAGAGAGAGAGAGAGAGAGAGGGAGAGAGGGA
>JANDJT010000228.1:27459980-27462480 GCA_024331685.1 Stegophilus panzeri
ATATCATTAACGATGAATCATAAACAATATCATTAACGATGAATCATAAACAATATCATTAACGATGAATCATAAACAATATCATTAACGATGAATCATAATATCATTAACGATGAATCAAACAATATCATTAACGATGAATCAAACAATATCATTAATGATGAATCAAACAATATCCATGGTACTCTGGACAATCTGAAAGTTTTACACTTTCAGTGTTGCAGACAGGGTTGCCAGGTCCTCCCTTTATCATTCGATTTAGGCAACCTTTGACCTGCGTCGTGTTTTTTTTTTTTTTTTTTTTTTTGCAAGTCGTCTGTGCGATGAAGACTTAAGAAGCGCGACTCATTTTGTTCATTTATGGATCTCGTTTTATTTCTGTGTTATTTATATGCTAATCATGCAATTAAAAACAAAAACAAAATAAAGAAAAACAAAAAAAAACATATCCCCAAGTGGCTCTGCCGGTTCTGTTCGGGCCGGTTCTTGTTCTAGAGTATGTCGGGTTACAGCTGGTACCTTTAGACACTGTGAGCGCAGGACTCCACTGAGAGCGCAGGATGTCCAGACAGATGCTGCCGTTACTGTTGATGTTTGGATGGTAAATTTTTGTTGTGAAGGCAACCTGCAAAATAAAAACCCAAAAAACAAAACAAAACAGAGAATCGTGTTCAGGAACCTCGGATAAAGCATCTACTGACTGACACTCCGAAACTGATGTTTAAAGAAAGGACAAATACAATTTAAGCAATTCTTATACTTTTTTTTTTTTTTTTTTTAGTTAGACGGCTAATGTTTCTAATAAGTAAGGGACACTTCGAGGAAATAATTTAGCATTGTGCATGCCTTCTTTAAAAGGCTCAGTAATACCATTTGTGCCATAAATGGTTGAATAAAACAGCAGAATAAGTCTGAATTAAGTCAAATAAACAAACTGAAACAATATTTTCTTCTAACGTACAGTGCGTGATGCTCACATTCAACACAAGAAAGACTGTTTGGTGAAGTAAGCGATGCAACGTGTCAGGCTGCTACGCCTGTTTTATCTCCATGTAATCCTTTTGTTTGTGTTTAGAACAGTGTGTCATGCACATAGCGTCAGAAACCACATCAACTGGAGGCCAAATGTGTACCAGCACAAACATTCACCGAGCACTCGAAATGCAGAAGGAAAAAATAGGGGAAGGAAAAAAAAAAAAAAAAAAAAAAAAACCTGTAGGGGTGTATATGAGATCCTCTGTTACAGCTTGCTATTCATTATTTACCTGAAAATGGCTCGGTGAGAAAGAAATTTCAGAGACTTTCAGGTCTGTTTAGTGAAGTGACGACACACAGTGGTGCTTGAAAGTTTGTGACCCCTTTAGAAATTCTCTCTCTCGGCATAAATATGAACTAAAACATCATCGGGTCTGTCCGAAAAGTGGACGACGAGAACCCGATTAAACAAACGAGACAAAAATGTTATACTTGGTCGTTTACTTATAATTATTAAAATGGTAACATTGGACAGGGTGTGTTTATTTTGCCCTCAGGTTAAAAATAAAACGTCACGGGTTCTCGGGTGGCGTAACGGATCGTGAGCATGAATCCCATGGCTTAGCCAATGGAGTAGAATCACCCGTTAGCCAATCACGGGTGTCTGTGAGCTTGTGTGCGCAGAGGAGATAGTGCGGATAGCCAAGAGAGCAAAACTGGCCATTCTGTCTGGATAGAGGGATGGCATGCTCTCTCACCTGTCAATCACAGCGACACCAGCCAATCGTGAGGAGCAGTTCGAAAAAGATGTGCTTGTGTAGTTTCACGTGTCTTTGAGGAAGCACGTTCCCGGTTGGTAGCTGTCGTGTGACGGGGTGAGCAAAATTCCCAAACATATATATATACACATACATACACACACACACACACACACACACACACACACACATCACCTCAAAAGACATCTCACCTGTTCAAAGTTCATGGCGCTAGTCATAAGTCGCATCATGAAATTTGACAATTTAAATTGTCGCATTTATTTATAGCCATGAACTCATTGTTCATAGTTATGCATTAAAAGGTAACCGGGGTTACCATTTTATCAACAAGATGCTCGTGAATCTTAGCTGAATAACTCTGATTTAGACTCTCAGTTTGCACAATGCTAAACCGGTAGCTATAAACCACCCTTACTTGTTAGCTAGATTAGCCTTGTATCTCCAGCGAGAAACTCAACAATCGTCTCGTGTTTAGGGCCATCGATTACATCTGGAAAAATTACACAATGAGCAGGTAATCAGACCGATTCTTTGGAACAAAAGCATGAACGCGTGCGTCATTTACACGACCACAATGAAATCATTCAGAGAAGCAGAAAGCGAAAGTTACTAGTGATACTAGTGATGGACGACACACGCTTGCACGCTCACGTAACGCGTCACTCTGACTCACCTTCGGTGGTTTAAAGGGGTAGTCTGTTGGGAAGTGAATAGTCAGGAAGAAAACCCCGCCCTGATACGGACTG
>JANDJT010000228.1:27467480-27473223 GCA_024331685.1 Stegophilus panzeri
TATTAAAGTGCACCTATTATGGTTTTTCAAATATTCCCTTTCATGTAGTGTGCTATAGAGCCGTTTGTGAACGTAAAAAAGTCTGCGAAGTTTCAAGAATCAAAGCGCACGACAAACGGAGTTATCGACTCCGGAAAGAAGGAACCGATTCTGAACAGCTGAATCGAGTCGTTAGTGATTCCAGACTTTACTTCCTGTACTAACCTACGTAGGTTTGTAACAAAAAGCCCCGCCTCTGATCTTCATTGGCCGCTCGCTGACAGCGGTAGACCAATCACGACAGACTGGGACAGCTCACCAATCAGAGCAGAGTATGCTCTCTGAAAGGAGGAGTTTAAAATGAATCCTTTAGAACGGATCATTTAACGAGTCGTTTGCGAGGCTGGGGATAAAAGGTGATGCTGCAGTTTAAGTTACGAGCACGTTAAAGTGTTTTTTGACCTCGGATGCACGTAAATCTATCGAATGAGACCTTTAAAACAAAATTAGGCACGTTTCAAAATCATAATAGGTGCGCTTTAACGCATTTCAGTGCGTCGATGTTGCGTATACCGATAAAGAGAAACGTCCGTAATCAGATCTATTTTTTTGCTTTGCATCCTGTCGTCCTGTAAACGCACCAAAGACGACGAACGTGTCCTTTTACGTTGCGTTCGCTTCGTTTCGGCTTGGACAGTAGACAGTCGCGCTCCTTCTGATATGTTAGCATTTCTACAGTAACAACTCACAAAGGGATTTGTATTGAAAATCTTGCACACACAAATTGATTAAAAAAAAAAATTAAATAAAATAAAAAGTTGAATTATTGATTCAATTTTGTGAGAAAATGTTAATTCAGTCTCCTGGGTCAGATTACAATTCATTTCTTGACATGAACGCCTCATTATATATCCGTCCGTTTATAGTTAAGCTGTGGAACGTCTTCGAAAACAAGTCCACGTGCGTTATGGCGGCTATTCCTTCTCCAGGGTCTCTCTTTTTCTCTCGAAGTTAACGAGACAAAAATCGCAGCGAGTCATGTTTCCAGGAAAATCCTCCGTCTTGAAGACTTCGCCATGACTTGGTGCAAATATTCTTCACTTTCACCGCCGTTGCTCACATACTCGCTTGCGTATCTTGCTTGCGTACACCCGGAGGATTAAAAGCAAAGTCCACTTGACGGCACGTCCGAGCCGATACGTCCCCGTCTGTCCGATTTCCGAGTCGAACCGTATCTCACAGCGCCGTTGAACACACGGACGTGCTCCGTTTCTCTTTAAAACGTTCTGCCGTCATCGTGATTGTCGTCATGAACCGAATCTCAGATTGAAAACCCTTACCGTGTATTTGGTAGTTTTAATCATAGGCAGCCATTTTGTGTACATAAAATCAACCTTTACAGCTTTACCGCACATTCTTACAAAGCACTGACTCCTTCCAAAACTGCTAAATAAGAGTCTTCTCATACACATCATCACCATATCAACAATTCCACTCGTTTTAAATCTGTTTACGTAGTGCATCCGTTATACAAACCCCTGTGGACGAGTTGTTACTATAGAAACACATGAACTTATTAGAACTAGTGCGTTAATATAAACCTGGGATTTGTCTTGATGTCGCTTCTAACCAATCAGATTTGAGAATTCGTTCAGTGAACAGATACAAACTGAGAATAAAATACAGAAATGTGACACCTGTTACAATCTGTAAGATTAGGTTGTGATTAAAATAGAGTGAATAAACAGGTCAAATGATTGTACGATTTTTCGGTCCATATTCGTAGCTGTCCTGTGAGTTTCGAGTCCTCTTACTCCGTCCTCCTATTGGTGGCTTTAGTAGAACATTTCTCACGCTGCCAGAACTTTCTCTTCGGCCATCTTTGGTCGCAGGTGAGCGTCACGTTACGCGTTCTGGTAAGACCGCCCATCTTGACTCACGCCGAAAAATTCATTTACAATGTACGATTTTACCTGCGGCTTTCGACCAATCACAGTAAAGCATGTTAACACTCAGTGATGTCAGAAAACTACCTAGCAACAAGTACCTTTTTTTTTTTTTTGGATCTTAGCAACAAGTCTTTCATTTCCATGTGTCATTTGTTATTTAAATCTAACATGACACTTTTCTAGAGTATTGACTAACTGACTAACTTGCAGGGAAAGATTAGACACGCTAAATATCGCAATATTTCCTGACTCGTGAGGAATGTCCTTGAAGTATCGCGATATTTCCTGACGCGTGAGGAATGTCCTTGAAGTATCGCGATATTTCCTGACATATCGCACAACCATTACTATAAATTGATATTTGATTAATAAGAATGCAATTACTCTGAAAATGAATCACTGAACGCTAATTTCGTCGTGAAAGTAAATAAATATTTTATTTAGCTTTTTAAAAGGTCTGTAAAATGTGGTTAATGAGGAAAAAAACAAACAAGTCAGCGAATATCAGTGTAAATAAGTGGCCTTAGGTTGGAGTTAAGGAAACAAGCAGGATTTTTTTACGTTACTTTTTTTTTTTTACGTTAAAGCCTAGCTACTTTAAATAGTCATTTTTTAAAGCAACTTTCCAGAAAACAAATCTCTAAAAATGCGTGTCGTTAAGATTTGTTAGATAAACAGATAAACTGAACCGGCTTTGTTCTCGCTAGCCAAGCATTAACGTTAGCTAACGCTAGCAAACACAGCCTTTACCAAGCAATATCACTACATTAACCATCTCTTAATCCGTCTTCATTAACTGTCACAACTGTTTTATTAGCAGAAATACAAACAAAACAGTGATTTACCTTCTGAATCCTTTTCAGAGCCATCACATCCACCGACACCTCTTTCCCTTTTTTCTGAAACCTCTTCAACAGCACGCAGTGAAGGAGGAAACAATACTGGGCGGTATCCCAAACAACACTGTAGTGAACATCTAGTGCACTACGAAAATCACGAAAAGCTATTATTTCATGAGCCTGTGTAGTGCACTTACATACGGAGTCGTGACATATTTGGAAACAAACCAGCAACTTCAGGAAATCGAGCATGTACTGACTTCAAAATAAAGGTGTTTGTGTGTGTGTGTAATCATTCACGAAATGCACAAATTGATTGAGTCAAATAAACAAACAGATCAATAAATCTGGCAATGATCATATTTCTGTTTAAATACATGACGTATTCACCTCTGTATTTGCTTTTCAGAGACATTTTATGTTTTCTTTCAAAATAGAGTCATTACTGAATTTGGTCAGAAGGTGTTGATTAATTTTCCACAGTAGTTCCAGCTGCAAAGCAAATCACAGGTTTATATTAACGTTTCCAGAGTAACAGCATACACAATGATTTGTATGGTGGATGCTTCTTATAAACGTCTTTTTTTTTTTTTTTTTAAATAAAATAAAATAAATAAATAATAATAAAAGCCGTGTAATTGTTGAAATTATTAAGTTTTCCGTAAGGAGACGATTATTTAAAAAATTTTTGGCAGGAGTCCCAAGGTTTAGCACTGACAGAGGTACTACCACAGCAATTTGCCACTGATTACAATACCTTTATTAAAGAACGACACGTCATACTTTTTTATCCATTTAATCAATCAGTCATCAATAAAGCATGAAAAAGCAGTGTAAGCTTTTAATAACCCTCATAATGGGTATCATTTATCAGTTTCAGAAAGGATGCCTTTCTTCATACTCGTGTACGTATGTTTATTAGTGATGCATCGTTCATGAATGATTCGTTCATTTTGAACGAATCTTTAATATGATTCGGGAACAGCGAGTTGTCTCAGAGAGTGATTCGTTCATTTGTGACCGCGCATGCGCTGCAACATCCCCATAGGTTCTGTCCAGGAAACAGAAACGATTAGTTCACGTCTCGAGTCTTCGGGTTCAAGTCGTTCGTTCATCACGTCACAGCCCCACTGCATTCAGCCTACAGGGCGGTCACGCGATGAACCAATGACTCGAACCCGAAGAACGACTCGGATCGGGAGGTGAACTAACAGACTGCATAGCCTGAAGACCCAGCTAAGCTATTAATGAATCATTTCTGTTTCTCATAATTCACATCAGCCTATAGTTTATTTTTAATTCCAAGTGTGATCAACGTTTGCATAAGTTCTAGATGTGTTGGGGGAATTTAACATGTAACATTTTAATTGTATTCTGCTGAAATGAACGAAACGACTCGGAAAGAGAGTTCATTTTGCTGAACGAGATTCAAAAATCAGAGTCAGTAAAATGATCCGAACTTCCCATCACTAATGTTGATCTCCTGTAAGGTGCAAGACACGTCCCGATGCAGCTCATTTGCATGTAGTCACGCCCACAAAACTCCATAAAAGGTCAAATGCACAGCCAGCTGGGAGCATGAAATGACTGATCAGGGTAAAGGCTGAAAAACAGAAGTGGAGGTTATTTTGACTAATTTATATGCCAATAATAATAATAATAATAATAATAATAATAATAATAATAATAATAAAGCCATAAGACTTCTGTCAGCTAAGGTGTTTGTTTACGGCTTACAGCTATGCGCAGACAGACCGGCTCATACTCTCTTTATGTTGACTCGCTTTCTTTATTTTTTAAAATATTCATTATTTAATGCCAAAATATAAAACAACTGGTTTTTACTAAATGTTCTTGATGGTACTCTTAGTCCATGCCCTAGTGAACTAGCATGAGGACGTATTTCTGATATACACTCCAAAGCTCTTCTATAAGTCGCTCTGGATAAAGGTGTCTGCTAAATGCCATAAACATAATAAAAATCAGCATTTAAAACAATTTTTTTAACTCCACAGCATATTCCATATATAAAAGTGCAGTAATCCATACAGATTTTATGATCTGAAGTCGATCAAGTCAAGGTTTACTTTAGTCAGTCTCCTTACGTGTGAATTGACACGTAAATTGACACTCGTGGGAGCACAAGTAAGACACGGACATTGTTGTTGTTGTTGTTGTTGTTGTTTATTTACAGGATTTTCATGAATACCAAATTTCTTATGATAACACTGAAACTATTTACACACAAATCCGTTCATGTCCAGCTTGATAATCAAAGCTCTTCGAGTCTTGCGTATGTAATCAATCTATAAGAAGTATAAATTTGCCCTTCATGAAAATATTTAGTTTCATCAAAGTAAGATTTTCAAAAAATGACTCCAGAATGGATATGCAGTGCTGTAGGGAGGGGGTACAATTGATTATTTTATACTGTATTCCTATTCAGAGCACCAAAATTTGCGGTTGTAGTAGCAGAATTTCGTGAGTATTTACTGAATTGAACATAAAGGTATGATTGTACACTCTGATTCATGGATTGGATGAATACATGAAGGAATAAATATATAAATAAATGAAACTCATCTTCACTACTTCTTTTAGCAGTCGTAGATCCTGGTCAGGATCGTGAGGGATCCGGAGCTTATCCTGGAAAACCCTGGTTGTAGGTTGGGAATACAGCCTGGACGGGACACCCATCCAGTGCAGGACACAAAGCACACACACACACTCCTTCAGGGAAAATTTAGCATCGTCAATCTACCTTCTTTGTATGGGTTTTTTTTTTTTTTTTTTTTTAATGGAGGGAGGTTGGAGGAAACCGGGGAATCCAGAGGAAACCCACAGGGACACGGGAAAAACAGCAGATCAGCCATGATGGCCTCATCCATCCGTGACCTTTAGCACTCACTGGATCGGTTCGCAGCTGAGTGTGAAGCGGCTGGGATGAGGATTAGCACCTCTAAATCTGAGGCCATG